>NW_019091385.1:3181095-3202550 GCF_001949145.1 Acanthaster planci | reverse complement strand
GTGTGTGTGGGGGGGGTGCTCTCCGTCCCATATCTTGCTTCAAACGACCCTTTTATCCGAGAGCACGCTGAGCTGAAGCAGGAAGAAATCAGGATTAGGCCTATTAGCTGAGCCATGGACAGAAACCAATGAATGGATCATAACGTTTTCGAAACGGTTGGCATGTTTTTTTTCTTGCAAACAGACGACGCTGAAGATTAAGCCGAAAACACCTACAGAAAAATCCACTAATCTCCACCCACTGTAACCACACGCGCGCCTCTTTACCGTACCACTGCATGGATAATACGCTCGCGTCATACGCAAAGGCATAAGGGCCACTTCGGTTGCTCAATTACGGCTGATGAACTTGGTCAAACCATCCAGCAAAAAGAATGCCAGACCTTGATGTAGGACAGTTTGGGCAGCGAGGAGCCCGCGTTGCCGATCAGAGTGGTCATGGTCAGCACCGTGGTGATCCCCAGCGCAGTGCGGGCCGGTGTAGATGATCGGGGAATCCAGAAGGACACCCAGGAGACGATGACAATCAGTGTGGCTGGCAGGTAGACGTTGATCAGGTAGTAGGAGATCTCACGACCCAGGTAGAAGTCCGCTATCAGCTGAGAATAGTTACCGACTGCGTGGAGGAACGGAGGTCATGGATAACTGATTCAAGCACACATGCATGCAAGAAATATTGCATGTAGTTGGGGGTGAAGATAGATTGGTTCAAAGTACAACAATCCCTGGTAATGAGCTTATTTCTCCTATCTGATTTCAAATGGAAAAAAAGTTACATAAGTTGTTTCAGAACATAATGGCGTTTTATGTTTGAAGGGGGATTTTGACAGCATTAGATACAGGTGTGTACATTGGTGCCCTTCCGGTAATTTATATTGCCATGCCATATGAGCTTTAAAAAAACACATTTGTGAGTTTTGCATCTCTCTCTCTTTTCTTCTTTGTCTTTTTTATTGTTCCCTTCCTTTTGGGGGGGGGAGACTTCTTCGAAGGTGTGCATTCCTCTCAACATGGAGGGTTTTTTTCGTTATAACCTGCACTTGCAACATGCATAATAGCATGGAACTGTGGAGCTAATTAACAGGTAAAAAGCTCCACTTGTGCCTACTTAGAACACAAGGGGAATAATTTACATAATATTAATGGGGAAATCAGCATGCAAAACTGATCATTGTTTAAAATTCACAAAGTGAATTGAAACACACATTGGAATGTTTTATTTATCTCACAGGTCTGTGTGTAATATCCCCCGTGCAGTACACTCTTGGACGTGCTGATTTTGTCGATTAGTAAAATTTTCCGAACTGAAGCCAACCCCTCCGATTTAATGCTACATTATTATGCTTTTCAGGCGTAAGATTTCGGGTATGCATTCGTAAAATGTGGAACAGCTCTTGTTTACGTTGCAGCGTGCCATTATCGACATGGCATGGAATTTTATTTAGCATCGCAATGTGTTATTCACCTGAGCATAACTTGCAATTAATACCTTCTACTGGCTGTATTATCAATTGATTCGCTTTACAATTTTGTCACATCGTCGCGTCCCATTGCCAGTGCGACTTATACATAATTGATAGACTGGAGACCGGTGAGGCAGACACTGAAGCGTCAGCCCGTGGGGGGTTGTGGCTTGCTGCTACCGCCTGATGCTCTGAGAAATAGACGCCCTCATGGACGTGCCATGCTTTCGAAAGTCTGGAAACATTACAAATTGCATCCAGGCTACGCCCTTTTCCCTTCAACCAGAGTTTGTGACCTTCAAAGATTAACTGTTCGACATTGCAGCCAAGATAGAAAAGTCATCAAGCTTGAACAGTTTTCAAAGTAAAATAAAAGTTGAACATGATGGACATTTTGTAAACTGCCTACACCTAGGAACTTAATGTGAATATACAATTGTGGATCACAAAGTGATTACCGTAGTACTGCGCTGTGTTGGTTCGGTGACCGCTACCCAGAAATTGGAACTGAGGCAGAGTGACCGCCTCGTCCACGTAGATGGGGCCAGAGGGGATCCAGTGGTAATGAACGTGATTATCACTATAAGCATCTGCGGGGAAAAGAAGGGATGAAAGCATGGCATGATAAGAGTGAGGAGCAGTATGGGTAATAACGAAGAGAGATCCATCTTATTGACAAACAAGTAGATGGGGAAATAGGTGAGGGTTATTGGGTGGGGAATAAGGAATGGATGCACAAAGTGTTAGTTTAGAAGATGGTGCTACGAGTACAGATGATGGTATTAATGACGAGAGTGATAACAGTGGAGACGACGTTTGTAAATGGTGGTGACACAGGTGTACATCGAATAATACCTAGCAAGTAATTACATCAACCAATCAAACAGTGGTTCTTACAGCTTTCCATAGTTAGGGAGCATCGCTGTTTATCCATGGGGAAGAATGCGAGATTCATGTAACAGCTGGCTGTCACAGTCAACCTAAACAAACAAAACAATGCTTCAATTTTAATGTTTTCATGGGTAAAGATTAAAACTGCATCATGGATAATAACGTTGGCTATTATTGATCACAGTAATTTAGTCGTGTATTTGTAATAATTACATCTACACAATTAGCTTAAATTAAGATCCATAAAAATCCTAATAGTTAAAAAGTACAAGGTGTTATTGCATACAGACGTCCCAAACTGTTTTTACCAATCTCACCTGGTGCTATAAAGAATATTTCCAGCCGGGTCCATTCGAATGAGCGTGTTCTTATAGAGGACAGTGTGAAACTTTGCCGACTTCTCATTGACAAAGTAAGTGTCCGGTACCCAGAGTCGGTCCACCATTTCCGAGTTCAGCGACAGCACACTGACGTCACCGACGAATCGCAGTCGTTCGTCTGTCCACTGTTGCCGGAAGTACACGTCCAGCGTGTATTGCTGTGGAAGACAAACAAATTATTGTGATTGTAGTATTGTTCTCAACTGTAGTATCTCAACTTTTTGCAAATATCGTCCCAAATTATTTTTTAAAAATACCATCTCAGGCAATGAACTAGATCGCACACTGTCTATTAGTCAGTTTAAAAACGCATAAACAATATGAGTATATTTCCACCAAATTCTGACTTTGAAGATTGTATTTATCCAAAAATCACAACTTTTTGCGTTATTTTGTGTTATTGCGCCGTCCTGAGTTTTATCCAAACGCGTAAATACGACCACATCTGAGCCGATAAATTGACCTAGCATTTCAAGTGGCAAAGTTCTCCATAGCAATTAATCAAGACTTTTAGACACCTGGTGGCCACAAACATTACGGTCCTTTTCACCAGTTCTGAGCACGCGCAATGCCTTGAATAAGGGCCGGTATGTCTGCCGCCACCAGCGTCTCAAAGTCTCTCAATAATAAAGAGTTGGAGAATGTAAACGAGCATTTACCATCTGGGCCTCAGACACTGGGCCGATGCTATAGACGTACATACTGATGTTTACAGGAACAGAGACACCTATAAACGTTGACAAAAACGGGAAAACGTGAGCATATTGTAACACATGACCAATGGATATGGACAAATGTAAATAGTAAACCCCTGGTGTTATATTTGCACTAACTTTATTGGAGGGGGGTTGTACAGTATCGATGAGTTCATTTCCATCTCTATGTTTATAAAACTTGTTCATTTCATTTTCCTCGTTGCATTTATTAGGCAGGGAATATCGAATCAGTTATCGTTCTGGCAAATATCTCCCTTAACAAACGTGGCTATACTTGTCTCCAGGGAAATCGATATTGCTTTTTCCCCGTTCGTGTTCCCTCTCCTATGTTACCGTGATAAGATCAATTTTTTTCAGGCTTCCTGACAAGCTGGGCTCTGCACATAGGACCAAATTAGGCCGTACCCCAAACGGGCCTTTGGCGCACGGCTCCGTCTATCGGCAGCGTGCCCCCCCCAGACAAAACCCTGTATACCTTGCTCCAGACACACGATTCAGGCGCGGCCTCAGCGAGGTCTTTGTTGTTAGGTTGGTAACGATTTCTGGTATTGAAATAGGTATGGTAATTGAACATTGTCCTCTTAACGAACAAGGTATGTTATGCTAAACAGGCAAAGTCCTTAAACAGATGGTGTTATGTAACTGAACTTTAAAACTTAATGGAAACATCTTTAATTCTACAAGCTTAATTAGTTTACTTTTTTAGAATAAACATACTCATCAGTCTGTAATTTTTACATTCGTCACCAGCTCGGTTGATAACTGTGAGTATAAATAAAAACTTAAGGAAGCTGCTTAGGTGTATTCAATTTTGAATTTTTGCCATTAAGTGCGCAACCGCAAGAACGATGGTGTTTATTTGGTGTTGTTTTACACCTTAACTGTTTTCTGATGACACCTAGGGTGTTAAATTAATAGCACAGTTTTTTTGCAGTGCATCTTGTGTATTTTTTAAATTTATAACTGGTAACACTGTATTCATCTCACCCCCGAAGTTTGGTCTTAGCCTCTTGTCGTAGCCATCCAATAGTGTGTTCAGGATAGCCGAGACATTGTCTGCCTTCCTGGATGACAACTGACCAACACTGGAGAAGCAAGTAAAATTTGATGTGAAGGTCGGAGTGGGCCCCGATAATACACTACTCAATAGAATTAAAGGAACAAGAGAACAGAATGTTTTTGTCATGGTCTATATGGGCTACCGTTAGAACAAGAGGCATAAAAGTTATGTGACAACACCTTATTCTTATGAGAAGTATAAATTATAATACATCTACTAGGAATGCAGTCGGCATAGCCTGCGCATGCATGCATCAGCATGCTATGCAAGCGAGTAAGCTGTATTTAGCGGCACTGCAATCATTCTATAGCATCGACAGATTTCTTATGATCAGCCAGCCCTTAGTTAGAAAACCTCAAGTTCTTGCAGCCTACAAGTAGAACCGATGACGTGAAACGCCTTTCAGCTCCCCTTTCCAAAAGATTTCGTCTGTTTGTTCGTGTACCTAGGAGTATGACGGCTCAAGGTGCGTAGTAGCCAAGATTCTGTCTGCCTATTGCAAAATGGAACTTCGTCCCACTATACCCTTTTTCTCAGTTTCGTTTTTGTTTAATCATTCCAATGAAATCTTCAACTGTGCACCCCCCGGCTACGCAACCGAAGGGCACCAGTCTCCCTTCAAAGAGATTAAAAACCGAAGTAGAATGATGATAGTAACAACTTCAGTTCGCCCAAAACATGGAAGATAATGTTCTTACCTTCCTTCCGCCTGAATCTCTGTGGCAAAAAGTTGGACGAATAAACAACCAGATAAGGCCAAAGTAACACCTGAGAGAAAGTGCGCCATTTTACCTAACCGATTACCAGTCATATATGTGCGTTCTATCCCGAAAGACATCGACAAGTACTATTGAGGTAAATGGAGGAGCTCGCCCCGTGCATGCAAATGACACTGCAGAGATCGATAATTGTAACCGGTTTGACAATGGGAACTTTCTCCCGAAGGAATGTATTCTGCCTGTGGCACATCCTAGAAGTTCGATTCATTGATCTCAACCCACAAAGAGAATCAATGGAACACAATGTCAGCATGGAATTCCTTTTTTCTTTTGTCACCTGACTTTATTACAATACTAAAAGCATGGTTACAAACTTCAAGTCTGCTTTGGTTGTACGATATTCTTTCACAGTTAATATCCCTACATGATTTATTGTATGTGTGAAGAGTTAAAAACTTAAACCTCAGCCTCATAGTTATTGTCTCTAATAGGAAAGGCAGATTGACTCCTCAAAAACCACATTCCCCGCGTGGTTTATCTTGGTAGTTTTTCGGTAGCCCTGTGTAGCGATTGCGTCGTATGCTGTGGTGGTGGTGGGGGGGAGGGATTCTGGAGGGAAAAGGGCTTGATGAAATAGGCGCGCCAAGTGTTTTGAAGAGAGGGCGCCACTCAACGTGGAATAACAGAAAGACATTCATTAAATCTAAAGAATTGATTTTTTTCCCACGTGCTGGATTTTGTAAGGAGAACATGCCCGCGAAGCCTTACATCTTCGTCTATCCGACACGAAAGACAGTTGCCAAAGTATCCCGACTTTTAGCTTAAAACAATGAATACACGCAGTTGGTTTGTCAGGGCAATACATCAGTGAGAACACCGAATTCTGAATTAGAATATTCCCACTCTTTTTTTTCTTTGTAAGCACGGGTTTCCACGGGGTGTATTGGAAAAGGGGAATATATCCAGGAGAATATTGTGTCCTGGTAAAAACGCTGCACACGCTGATTTATGGCTAAATTACATGCTCTATAAAATGAAAATGAGAAACCTTCCAAAGAATTTAATCACATGAAACTCTACTAACCACGTTGGAAAAGCAATGCTGGCCAACGTGCCACATCAATCATATTTGGATGAAATAGAAGGACCTACAGAAGCGGGTCTACAGGCTCATAATGTAGAGAAGAAAGTTTTTCCTCCAGTATTTTCTTAATTTAAACCAATTCGCAGAAGGTGCACCGTACGTTTGGAGTTCATATTCAAGCCTTCAAACCTTGGAGAAGACGTTTTGTTGTTTATTTACAATCTGCACTACTTGTCGTGTCACACTTGCTCTCGACAAAGCATTTTCCCTTGATTTCTGAAATAATCCTACGCTCAAATCAGTGGGACAGAATTGGGAGCAGCATGGAAGCTAGTAGAGTTGAAATATCTCCTAATATGCAACATGCCTGTTTACCTTTTCTGTCTTTAACATTTACCACATGAAAAAAGCGAATACAGTATATGTACCTAATACAGTTATGGAAATTTCACAACTAGGACGTTTGCACGAACATGGAGATCAACTTACGAATACACTACGTACATTTGATCCTGGTAAATGTATCCATACAACGTAAACCTCGACACACTTTAGTGTCAATTTGAATACATTCTGTAAATCAAACGAGTATATGTTAACACGTGAAGCAAAATTACAATGACATTTCACCGGAAGGAAAGGCTTGAACCCCAGTCACTTGATTGGAAAGCAACTGTTTTACCGCGATACCATCAACGCTCGCTTACATCCCTTAATGGGTTTGTGCAGCAATAGAGCGACATTGCGCCCGCTAAATAACGTGACCTATAGTGGGTATCAACCCCAAAGCAACGTGTGTTTTGAGTGTTGATTACAAACAGTACAGCCAAGTTACAGTATAGTACGAAGCACACAGTAGTCTACGGAACTTACCGGCTTTGATTTACTTTGCTCTTGATAGACGCCGTGTTTCTTGATGGTGAGTACCACTCTAGGTCACATGACTGAGAGGGCGCAATCGGTCTATTGATTTGTGTACTCGCTCGATGAATTAGTTTTTATGAGATTATCACTGATATGTACAAATGTAAAACGGCTGAACCTATATGAACCTACCGAACCTACCGCTTTATCAAATTTGAAATAAAAAGCTTTACTGAAGACGAACAGGGTGACCTGAAGACGAACAGAGCATACTGTTCGGAACGTCGAGAGTTCACCATCGGCTCTGCTCAGAACCACACGCTCATAGAAGAGATTCCTCCTTGTACATGGTGCAACCGCAAGCCTTTATACCTAATTTACAGTACTTCCACGATTCATAGCTTCAAGTCTTATCTAAACAGCTTTACGGTTAAATATAACTTTATAATTTCAAGGTAACATTTCCTTGGCATGAAAGTAGCATATTCTTTCAAACTGTATATGGTATTGCATTGCATGTCTCTGTTGTTATGTAACTTTTACTCATGCAATACCGTATACAGTTTGAAGGAATATGCTGCTTTCATGCCAAGGAAATGAAAAGCTACATAACAACAGAGACACACTTTTTAAAATGACAGCAAAATTTGTAGATTCTTTCGTAACAATCCTAGCTATTTATTTACAAAATAGAACAAATTTACATTTGAATGAGTTTTCTTGTAGTGAGCATTTTGCTTCTTTGCAGAAAAACTTAGCTCAGTGTAGGGTTGGTTCTTAGACAAGCAACTACGAAGAGGGTGATTTCAATATTATTAGTTATTATTATTAAGAGCAACCTTTTATTTATTCACACTCTCCCACGGAAACTAGAAGGACGCCATCTCGGTTTCTACACCTCCGTCTGGCTACCGTCCTTTGGTGGGACTTTTGGCTTGTCTACTGGAGTTGTCTGAAAGCAAAAAACGGAATATAAAGCACAAAATGCTTTAATCCTTCCATTGGGTTAGTTTTTCCTATTTATCCATTTTCGAAAAATCGCATGATGCGAGATTTTTGTCACTGAATCTGGTTTTTCTTTTGTTTAAATTTCCTGTAGAAAATGTTTATAAGCGTGTATTATACAGAGTATGTTCAGCATCTCCAATCAAAATTCGTTGCGAATATGAAACGAAGCATCCATTCAAACAAATTGTTCTTATTTATCAAGAAATCACCGGATTCACTGATCATTGTTGAACAAGCCTTGCCTCCGTCTCAGTGCTTGGTGCTGACGTGTTGGCCTTCGGATGCAGCTGGCTAGCTAAGTCGGCATTCTCTCCCGTCACAGACAGACGCACCTTGGCGCGCATGGCAGCAGCTAGGCTCGTCTGTAATGAACAGTCCCACCCAGACACAAAAAATTGGGGAAAACAGAGCATCTGATGTCCATCATAGCACGCACTCTGAAACATCCATTTCACATTTTATTCCAATCCTTGATCCTTGTACAGCCAGAAGCTGTAGCACAAGGGAGATATCAAATTTTTAAATTCAAAGACTCCACATCTAAGACATAACGGATGGAAATTATCCCCGTAATCTGAATAACTGTGGGTTTACGTGGTCCAAAGAAATGGGTTGTTTCAAAAACAACAGTCGAATTGGTAACGTGTCTGTCGTACCTTTTGTTTACGAGACTGCGACCGTGATTTACAGTAGAACTCCACAATTGCCGACAAGAGAGCCAGCGCTAAACCTCCCACGAGGATATAGAACACACCGGCCACGTTGCTTAGGGTCAAGGCGTTGGAGCCGGAATCCTGAAACAAGGAATAATCAAAACAGATTCACCAACGCCGCATACAATGTGGAATCACTCACGTATTAGCTCAGAAGTAGGGCACATACCGAGTTGGCCTCGTGGCACTGTCCCTTGTCAAACCACCATCGTTTCTTAAGGGCGTCCAGAACGCCTTCCTCCCGTAGCTGCAGAACAGCCAGTGTGAGATCATCCCTTGGGAGAGGAATTAAAAGAGAAGGCTTATTTACAGGGAGAAAAAGGCGCCAGGCTGTATCCTCGCGAGATAGAAATAGGTATTTTTCCAATGTCGGAAACTCCCCTACTTTAATACGAATATTTAAGTATGTAATCAATGGAAAAGCAGGTTTTGTCGGTACAGGACGTACAAACTCGTCTTCTGAATGGTGGACTGGATGAAATTGAAGATTCTTCACTTCCTACAAGCAGAGCAACTGATACCATTTGAGTAAACTGAATTTTCAATGAAGAAATGAGAGGGTAAACCTGACCTGCATCTTTGAAACCCAGCTACGAAGCTTTCTCAGCGACCAGTACCTTTTCAGAGTATTAAGCTGGGTAGTATACTTTTACCTGAAAGTGGTGAAATTCCGCGAGACTCCGATGCCGTAGCTCTTGGAGTCCAGGTTCTGGCCAACCTTCATGGTGTCGCAGGGTTTCTGCTGGCTGAAGTATTCGTTCAGCGTGGACTCCACCAGGAAGGCGAACTTGCCGTTCATGTGACGCACTCGCTCTACGCCCTGCTCGTTGCTCGTCACCAAGACGGAACGCTCCGTGCTGTTCATGTAGTTCCACATATCCACATACAATGGGATGTTGGATTGCTGTTGGGGAACAGAGTGAAAAGAAGGAATATGGCTCCAGGACACAAGTGACAAACTCCGCGGAGTTCAGTGGCGTACATCTGTGTTTGGGACTGAGGAGGTTGGGGGATGACTGAAATAAAAAGGCCTGGGCGTGGAAACTTGAAAGGGGGGGTTGTGCACCCTACATGACACCAGGGCGCCCTGTTCATGATACATACAATGTATGAACAACTTGCGGGTGTATTTGCTGAAATTAGATCACAACGGCATATTTAAAGCACGGGTACTTTTCCCTCCCCTTTTCAGTGCCATATTGAATGAAAGTTGGTTGTTGGGAAGTCCGAAAAGTATACATCCCATCTGCCCTTTTTGCATTCTCACCACGAAAAAGTGTGGGACGATCCAGTGGCCTACCCCCCAGGTCAAAAAGTGTGTGGGGGGAGATTATATATACCCCATCCCCGTGTTTTCTGAGACTCAACTCTCACCTCTTCCACTAAGTCAGTGTCAGTTTGAGCCTCCTATGGTGTCATCTACACCTCCTGTTGATACTTAAGATGGTGACCATAATGATGATAAACAATACGGTATCGATTTATCATCTCAATGCGCTAAGCAAGAGGTGTTACCCTCGATTCTCCTCACCCTAAAGAACTCTTCGGTCGAGCCTGCCCCCACCATGCCGTAAGATACATCCTTGCTGTTCACCAGGTCTTGAGCTGACTGGATGTCCGTCACCATGCGTTCCACGGTCAGGAAGGCGGCCAGGTTGGCCGTGTAGGACGAAATGATGATGAGAGTGAAGAACCACCACACGCCCCCAACGATCCGACCGGACAAAGACCTGCCAAGAAATCTTAAATTCTTTGCAAGGTCCTGCCAATTTCAGTTTCTTAGGTAGTGTATTTGTCAAAGTATCAAAACACAATGCACGTGCAAGTTCTCCTATCCAACACCCCTTCACATTCAGTGAAGTTTGAACTTTTTGTGGGTTATGCCTTCAAACAAAATTTTACCTGTACTTATAAATCATTCAATAGAAATTCGGGGAGTTTTGCCAATTTTATAATAGATAACCCTAGTTTTGCTTCACACTGAAATTCCCATCGCGGATACAAAACTGCCACAGGCTTCCTGATTTGCACCACTTCAGCACAACCTCTCCCCGGAGATGGCTTCCTCTGTAAACCCCATACCTGGGCGAGATGTCGCTTCCTTGCTGCATCAGAGCACCGAAGGAGAACCAGAGGCTGTTGGTGATGCTGAAATCGTTGGTGGTTTGCCCCTGGGATGGGCTGGCCCCGTTAGTCTCGTCCGTCGGGACACGGGTGTATTCGACGGGGTACCACTCTTTGGGGCTGAACCGACTGACGAGGAACAGGACCACGCTGACACCTGACAGTGAAAAATCATACACCAAAACTTTACAAGATTCGAAGTTAAATCGTATTTCCTTACGAGCCACAATTTGATGCATGTGGGCCTTTACAATCTCTTCCTAATCTAAATTAAAACAAGTGTCCGTAGCTCATGTCTCTTAAACTAGACAAAATTTAATAAAGACATTTTGCAATCGCCTCTCTACGAAATATCGAAGATATTGGAACCGAGAATACAATCAATTGGTGATTTAAGTTTAACAAAATCCCTTGCATGAAATCTGATTGACAGCTACCGAGGGCATCAGCTAGATTACCTGCATAGGCAAGCACGATGCACATCCAGATCTCGTAGGACAGCGGATGCATGAAGGAGAAGACGTCAGGCTTGGTCGTGTGTGGTTTCTTGATCATGATGCTAATGCCAAGGCTCATGAAGGGTTTGGTGAAGTCTATGACTCTCTCTCGGTCCGATATGATGGTGAGCGGTGCTACTGCAATGTCTGCCTCCTTTGGAAGAAAAAAAACCAAGACAAATCATTTAGAAGTGCGGTGCCAATAGCCAGAAAGCAATACGTTGTCGTGCTGATCAAAGAAGTATAAAGGGTGCGTAAAATCAGGGGATTTCACACGTCATCTTGACAAGACACTCAGGAGACTAACAAGGCATGGTCTACCTTGTCGTTGTGGTGATCTTATAAAAACAGCAAAATTCTGCGAGTTTTGACGTCCGTAACCCTTGCCAGCATGGCAGGTTTTGTTCTCTGTGCAGGGGAAACGATGCTGTACCTCTTCATAATGTTGATGAGAAAAGTTCACTCTAACGTCACACGGATACCCGCCACTCGAAATCGAGCAAGGGGGTCGGGAAGACGAACTAAGCTGTGAGTGGAAACGATTACAGCAGAATCCCACAAAAGAGTTGGTACTTGGTTGTGAAAACATAGTCTCCCGCCCCTTTTGCCGTAGGCCTATGATAGGCGAGCCAGTGAGCTACATCGTATCATTTACGTACCCCAAGTAAACGACGAAATTCTAGGTAATCAATCTGGTCATTTTTCCCACATTAATTTTTCCTTTTAGAAAGAATTTCACACTTAACCAAATTCTCTTTAATTAAATTCTCTTCGGGCGTATTAATAACATCAAACAGAATTATATTCACATCTCCTGGAGTTCTGCAGATATCAAATTAGCAGTGTCTCTATGAAACAAGCTGCGACTCCCTTGATACTTACACCCCGGACAAGCTCGCCCACCATTCCGTTCCATGTGTTATTAACGAGGATACCGTACGTGTTGTCTCGGACCAGCTGGATCCTGTATTTGAAGGGGAACTTTTTAACGATTTCCTCCAGGAGGTCGATTGCGTAACCGTGGAAGCGGTCGTTGCCGGAGTAGAGATGACGGGGCTCCTTGCGCATCATGTATGGTTCCTCCTAAGGAACGGCGGAGGGGAGGCATAAATTAGGAGGAATGGGGACATTCCTAATTTAAAAATGGAATAATAAAGGTAAGGGGTTTGAAATTATACACTGTGTGATTTGAGAAATGTTGGAAACGAATGGTTGATTTGACCAGGTGAAGTAAGTTTTGCAATACTCTGACGGTGTTTTTCTCTTTTTGTTAGTGTCCAGTTACCTCTTTCCCTAGACGTCTTCAGGGCTTCAGTGACATTTAGTTTACTTAGAAAGCCTCCAAGAAGTTAGATCCGTCAGTATTCAGCGGACCAGTTTGCCTAATGTGCAGACTGAATTTCGGGCTATTGAACCCTCATGCATACAAACTAAGGGAATTTAGATTAATGATAGCATTAGCCCTAATCTGGACCAAGAGATTTTCCTAGAAACAGAGGCTCCTTTTGTCGGAACTGCACTTCGCTGGTTCACAAACGACTACGAACACGTTACGGGCGTGTCGCTACCAGTAAAATGTACACTCCCGACCAACATGGCTCTTTCCAACTGATGCGGGGGTGTTTCTGCTCAAGGCGGATACTGCTGTCAAGGCTATGAATGTCCCCGATGGGCATACAATGATCCGATCCCCGACTCACGAGAATAGAGGTGACGATGATGGTCTTATTATTGAAGTCAACCCGGTCCGTTCCGTCCCCGTAGGCGCCCGCGCTAAACTTAAGCCGAGTCTTGGCATCCGACTGCCAGGTTCCAACCTGACGTAAAGGACACAGAAAACAAAGTACAATTTCTTTTCATTTTAATAGATGCTGCTGTTTCTGTTAGAAACAAGACAACAGATTAAAAAAGTGAGGTGAAGTATTGTTGCTTGTTGACATTTTCAAGTTGATCCATTACCTCTCGCATTCCGTTTGAAAAGAGGTTGAGTATACGGACTACATAGTTGGACCGCTCACCGAAGCTGTCGAATGAAACAGGTCCTGAAGCCCCGTCAAATGACACCTGAAAAAAACAATAGTTCCGCCTGTTTGATTTCAGTCTTTTCAGCACTATCTGTTGATTGACAATTACATTTTAAAGCAACAGAATAAATTTTGAGAGCCATTAACGCCTTCTGTCTTCCTGTTATACCGTTTTCAGGGATTTCAAAACAGTTTTGTCAATTCCCCAGTGTCGGGAGCCGTCGCTGCCACAACTCCGTTGACCTCTATCTTTGAACAGCTTGAACTTGTTGTCTCTGATTAGTATGTACATCGTCTTGGCCATGACGTTAACTAGATCCATCATCAACGCTGACCTGTACTGTAAAAGGATATTTAATAATGGCACAATTAAAGATGTGTAAGTAGTTTGTGGAACCACAAAAAATGGCCGTACATCTTTATTCACTCATTTAATAATAGCCTTCTACAACCTGTGCATCCGTTCAAACAATAACTGTACTCTTCTTGACAAAGGTCCGGTCGTGAAAGCGAAATGGCCTGGATTACACGAGCACACAACATCTTTTCTGCGCTCGATAGCCGTCAAATTGCCAAAAATCTGGGGGAAAGAGTGCTGGAAAGGTCAGTGCCAAAATCTCTGTAAACCGTAGAATTCTGCACTTACAATGAACTTTTTGTGCTTGTAATGTCAGCAAAAAAGTTTCCGGGTTAAGGCTGTAAGCATAAAGAATCCTTTGAGATGTACACATACATATATCTGTTTTGTTTACTCTTGTTCCTGGTTTTATGTTTTCTGGCCAAGCCGTTCGCTGGGGGCATGTGCCCCTGTGCCCCCCCCCCCGTAGTTACGTCACTGCGCTACGACAAACTTTCCAATGCATGCTTTTTAAAGCACTAGTACTGTGATCTCTGCACAGATTTAAAGCTACTTCATGTATTTACATGTACTGATGAAGTGTTATGGACATATGGATCAAGATAACCAAAATGGGCACAGTTGTTACACTGAAGAACCTGATTTCAAAACATTTGTTTGTCAAAAAATCAGTCAAAGTCTGTCCCTAAATTAGTCGTACCATCAACAAAGTTTCACTCACCACCTAATTGGTTTTCATACACTAATTTTAATTAACCGATTGAAGTAAAATTGTCAGCACAATGTTGCTCGGGAGAATTCAATATGCACAGGGCTTCTAAGGTTTGTCAGACTCTTTCCCGCATTTCAATGTAGAATATAAGGCATATTGCGAGGATATATTTTTGTGTGTTATCTCAACGCATAAATCAATATTGGAAACTGCAATTTGCAAAAATGTTAATCATTTCAATACGAGCAGCAGATTGTCTGATTCTGTTCTATCAATTGAATTCGCTATGTAATTTCAAAAATGGGGAAAATGGATTTTTGAAGCTAATTTTACACTCTGTAAGAGCAAGGAATAATTTTAGAAATTTTTGAAATTTATAAAAATTATAACTGATAACAATGTCAGGGTTACACAAATAGAGTATAGTCTACCAACTGTTAAAAGACCGCAGTTCTTTTAGTTGTAAGGACCCCAGGAAGATTTAAACGGATTCTAACTCTAAAAGAGAAGGAAACACACTTTCAAATAGGTCTTGTTTCATTGATTTTTTAAATGATATTTTATATTTAAATGGGTCGAAGGTTAAAATTGTGTCAAAGGTCACAGTGACCCACTTTAATAAAACTTAATTTTCACAGTATTATTGATTAGATCATGTTATTCTTATAATTTTGATACCACATTTGCATATGTTCGGTGAAAACTGACAGGGTTATGATTTACTTTTACTGAAAGGATGTTGTCTTAAGCTTAAATTGTCTATTTCTGGTGATCTCCGCACTGACCACAAGGAACCGTGGATCACGCCAAAAATTAGTATGTCTTTATTACTCATCAATGTCTACAAACACTGCAATTTTTATCAAATTGGAGGATATAAGGTCAAAATATGTCAAAACAGTGTAGCATTTGCTCAATGCGTGCGTGGCAACCTGGACACACTACGCGCACCCGGGCTGCTAGCACGACGAAGACTACATCTGTAGAGCCCGGCGCCACGTCCGCCTCGACTAAAGGCGACACATAGACGCAAGGACGGCCAACAAACGCTTTGAAAGTCTCTGTGGCCATTATTTTCTCACATTTAAGTGTGTGTATATGCAGAGCCCCTCGCCAACCGTTTTCTGAATGCTGATTCTACGTACTGCCAACATACTGACGTACTGAGCGGGATACTCACGCTTACGTACTCCATGTTACGAGTAATGGACATGTTGTTCCTTCGCAGTTCTTCGTAATAGGTTTTAAGAAGCTGGAATCTCTGTGACGTTTCATTGACGATGCTAAACCCTGTGATGTTCATGCCACCAAGCTGAAACTTCTCCAGATTGACTTTACCAATATCCTGCAATAGGATGCACCGATGCCAAGTCACAAGGTGAATAAGAAGATATTTATTTATTGATTTCAAACTGTACTTTTTCTTCAAGTTTTTAGGTCCAAAGAAATGTGAACACCATTATATAGGGGCGAATGAAATATGGCGCATGGCGATGTTATGATGCGGGACAGAATACCTATCCACTTGACATGTTTCCATTGTAATACCCTGAACTCACGCGGTTTTGCTATTGAAACACTTAGCGATTCCAGTCATTTTACTCACAAGATCCAGAAAGATGTAGTGATAGGACGACGTCAACATACCAAGAAGTGGGATCTATTAAAAGGAAAAAAAACATGTATCCGTAACTTGTCAATTTGCCAATAAGGATTCAGGAGTCCTTTTGAAAAATTAAGCGTATGGCAAAATTAAACCCAATCCAACCTCAACACAAACCGATCGTAAGCGAAACCAACCCGGCCAAAACAAACACTAACCGCAAAAGTTTGTCATGTTCAAGATAAAACCCTTTTTTCCCGAGTGTCTAGGATGACAAGAAATCACTTGCCAAAAAGACAAGTTTCTACGAGCTTTCTATGAGCTTCAGGGGAACGCACGCTCCCTCCGATAGGATTCTAACCAATGACCTCTTGCTTACTAGTGCCGCCACGCGGCCACCGAGCTAGTCGCATATCGATACGGCAATGCGAACTGCAGTAATTTTGCCAGTATCTTTTTAGTGTGACAAGACGTAGTTCTCGTCACCGCGGCCAGAATTGATTGTATTCAGAATAACAACGTCTTCTGGCACTATGAGTCCATACAAATACCTTGTCGATATCTTGCCAGTATGACAAACGGACCTTGTATTCTCAGCGGCGTATCCAGCTTTTGGTGTAAGGGGGCAAATTCAAAAGCGAATGCGGCTTCGGGTTCATTCAATATCATCTTCAAAAGCCCTACTCACGGTCCCGACATCGCTACTTTTATTTGCTGGTGTTTTCTTCTGAGGGATTTGGTGCCAATATTTAAAAATAATTACATCGATTACTTTCTTTGCTACTCAGCTATGAAGTATTCTTTTAAAAAAATCGCCAGGAGGGGCAAGTTGCCCCCTCCCCGGATACGAGAACTGTTCTTGCCTTTGTATTTTACAGGCAAGAACAGTTCTCGACACAGTAATCAGAACCCACGCATGGAATGTTTTCAGTGAAGCTTAGACAAGAGGACCAAGTTCAACCCCTCCCATCTTTACCCGAACCAACCGACCCTTACTCAACCCCAACCCAAGCCGAAGCTAACCCAATCCAACCCAACCCAACCTAATCCAATCCAAGCCAAACCAACCCACGCCAAGCCAAGCCAACCCAATCCAAGCTAACCCAAGCCAAGCAAACCAAAGCTAACCCTACCCAACCCAACTACCCAATTCAACTACCCATCAGTGTCAACAAACGAGGTGTTTACAGAGAAATGCCCTGTTCGGAACACATGATATTACCTGATCGATAACGCATTGAAGTGAACTTTTCTCCTTAAAAATACATTTTAAGGCTATAAATTTGGGAAGTAAATATAGGCCTAGTAACATTCCACATTTAATCTTTTCTAATAGGAAAGAAAAGAAAAAATACCCGCTGGGATTCGAACACTCACAAAATCAGTTCTTTTCTTTTATCTACTACGCTACTCAAGCCAGCTCGACCGAACATCCTTTTATCCTTCGTTTGCGCCAACAACCCCACACAATGATGTCCAGTGAAGCTGTTACGTGAATCAGGTACTACCAAAATAACAGGGGCATTACTCTACAAGAAACCTTGTTTTTTTAACAGTGGTGGGTAGTGGACTCGGATGCATCAACCTACCTTCTCCATCAGTAACCTTGTGTTCGCCACGTTCGTATCGCAGATTATCCGGTGATAATCACTGTCCCTAAATTCCCTGAGGATTTGAATCATGGAAACTTCGCCCTCAGCTTTACGGAACGCAACATCAAATTTACGAAAGGACAACTTCTCCATGAGGGCGTGAAGTCGAAGTAACCCTGGTAAATTAATCGAAAATTAAAGCTTTGGTTATTTTCATTTTTAAATTCTACCCCAAAAGGTCAAAATATTACAATCTTCTGCAAACAACGCATTCAGTTCAATGCGATTACCTTTGTCACTGTCATAAATAAATGCAAATCGAGTCCACTGTCGGAACTGTATGACATCAAACAGGACGGGAACCAGCGACGGCATCAGAGACACCAGGTACTTCGTGCTTGGATCCTTGGTTTGGTATCCCAGGTCCCGTTTGGAAAGTGATGGGATAATGATGGGCATCTGAAAGGTGCCGCTATAGGACGCCGCCGTACCGATCAGCGGAGGTTCCACATCTGCACTGATCAGAAGAGCTCCCTTTCCAATGCTGAACAGGCTACATACTACGCATGGATTAAACAAGTGGATCTTACTTGGTTAATACAGTAAATACAGTATAAAATAATGTACAAGTCTAACATCACAGATTAAATTAAACAAAGAAATGAAGGAACGAGTAAATAACATATCTGCACATAAAATCAAACTAATTTGGGAAGTGTGAATGAAGGATGAGTCATGAATTCTATTGACACTTATTATTAAGCACTATTTTTAGATAAGCAAAGAGGAAGGACACAGAAGGAGTTTGAACTGCCCACACTGTAAAAAAAGTTGGGCAAAACAGTGTTGGGCATTTCTAATTTGCCCAACCTTGGTTAAAGCTACATCACTGTTGGTCAAATATTGACCAGATATTGGGAAGAATCTGCCCAAAGGTTGCTAAGTTGATATTTTTACCAACATTGGGCAAAATACCAACCCAAAATTGACCAACCTTTTTACAGTGCAGGCTATAACTGCCAATTTGCGCTTTCTTGCATACCTGGTATGTCCACAGCCAGGCGCAGCGAGCGCTTGTTACACACCATCTGTTTCAAAACTACGAAACCCCTTCGTACCCGATGATCTTCGCCGCAATATTCCGCTGGTAATCTGCATCCTTATGACTTTGTGTACTGAGGTATAGGATATTAAATTTTCAACCATTTGTTGGTGCTTGGTATGATCCCATAACAACATTAAGTTTAACGCTTGCACCAGTTGCTTGCATTTCAACGCGTGTATCCTAAATGTACATGTGCAGTCATTGCCCTTACTGAACGCTTTCTTCTGGTCCTGAGTTATTTTGGGAATAAATAGCCCCGTAGTTTACAGGATTTTGTGTTTTGTTTGAATTCTTTTTATTATGGCTTTTGTACAAAAGTGTATTTTACGAGGTTTCATGATCACTCCCTGTGATGAAATAGTACATTTTGTTCCTTATAGACTCAGCTTTCTAGTACTTGTCAACTTTTTGGGGCCAGTCTTAGCCAAATTCGTACCAAGTCTTTAAACACTGATGTATTGGAGGGAGGAGAATAAAATGGTAAACTTTGCATCGATAATGGAACAGTGTATCAAAATTAAAATAGTTTATTCATAATGGCAAAAAGTAGGTCCAATATTAGGGATTTTCTCTCTATTGCCTGGTAACAGCAATTATTTGTATTTAATTGCAAGCAAAACACTACAAGTATTGCTTGGATATTACTGGCCCCGCTTGTCCAGCCAAGATGCAGGCAGTAGTCAAGCATTTTTTAGAATGTTCTTTTATTATTTGTCTGACTCCGCGGCAACGATCATGGAACACTTTGAAGTGCTGGAGTTGCAACTCCTGTGTCCTTCCTCTATGGGATAAGTAAACAGGGTCACATGCAACCCACAAGCCCCTATTCTCCAAAGCAGAGCGCAGTATTCCGAAGGTCTACATCACGGGGACGCAGCGGTCCAATCAGAATCAGTCTTAGCATCAACTAAGAACGCCTGCATGTACACTATGGTATCCTGTCGTCACCCTTCCAGTTGCAACTTTAAGTTCATATCCCTTTAAATCTACAGACAAGGGATCAATGGGAAGTCATTTGCAGCCCAGGTGTTCTGGTCGACAGCTTCTTGACGCCGATGCTGACACATTGTATTGGAATTGTACCTTTGAAGCCTCTGGCGGTCACTCCTTGTTAAAAGCATGGGAACCCGATGACACAAAAATAGGCTGACAGGGAGTCATAAAAATGACGCGTCGCAAAGTCTAAGGTTTCTTCAAAGCTACGGCTTAAAAAAAAGGGGGGGGGACTCGCCGGGAGCAGCCAGGGCTGATGGTTGTAGCTATCGCCCACAGTTAAACTCGTATTACCCCGGAGCGGTACGCAAAATAGCGTCTGTCGTCAGTCCAAACGGGAGCAATGTTTTTGTTACTTTCACTGATGAAAATGATTAAGGCAAAGATGATGGTATCTAACTCACTCATGGACGAAATAAATGGAAGGTCATTCATGGCAAAAAATTACAGCTTGGACAAATTGTGCTGCATGTTTATCCATGGTGCTTCTCCAGATTCGAAATTACCCGTCCTATCTAGTCACGTCAGAGAGAACTAATGATATTGAGACACACAGGGAAACCGAAATTGCTGACACACACAACGCTGCTGTTGAATATTTATGATTCCCACGTGCAGTCGTGTATGTTCATGGCGCTCATTACCAAAGTACGCGTGCGCAAGATTTGCATAGCAGCAGGCTATGTCTGATTTCGCGCGCTTAGAGTTCAAAATGATGCGTCATCTTTGTTAATGGAATTTCAGGAAAAAGAGCATATATAAGGAAAATTTTCATGACCAATCCAAATTACGTTTTATTTTTCAGTAGCATTGATTTTGTGCCGTACCTCAAAAGAAGCATTGAAAAATGTGGTTTTTAATAACCCAAAATTATATATATAAC
Organism: Acanthaster planci; assembly: GCF_001949145.1. The sequence goes on along the minus strand of NW_019091385.1, from coordinate 3,181,761 downwards.
GGTTTTGCCCGTACCCAACGTATGTTAATAAGCACTGTATGCTCAATGCTGTCCGAGAGCTTGCAAAACCGTACCCGTTTGCCCGTACCCGTTGGGTACGGGCAAAACCGTTATATATATAATTAACATCTCCCCAACGCAAAAATACATCTTGAAAACCCAAAATTATTTTACTTTTCACCTTAACAAATTGAGTGTTGCTAAATTTGATCAATATAATTATATATATTTAAAATGAGTTTTCCTGATTATAAAAACTAGATTTAATTGACTGCACTCAAAAACTGGGACCCGCCAGATAGAAATTTTTGTAAAATGAGTTTGAATTTGAACTAAATTTTCGCGCTAAATCGTGTGAATCAAGACCTTTTGTAATGGAAAATACATCAAATATCTCACCTAAAAAAATGTTTGTCCTAATAAAAATTAGATCTCAAAGTCGGAAATTAATGTTTTGTCAAACTTGCACCGTACTCTTGCAAGGGCAAACTTTTGAGTAACATTCTTGTAGTGGCGAGTCACTGGTCAAGTGCAGTCGAGTATTCATGTTTACGTGTGTACGCGTGGAATGTACATCGTGCATGATCATGTACATACATGATCACAGTGGTGTAACTACGGGGGGGGGGCACGGGGGCACGTGCCCCCCCCCCCCCCCCCCCCCCC
>NW_019091385.1:3078058-3181054 GCF_001949145.1 Acanthaster planci | reverse complement strand
GGGGGGGGGGGGCGGGGGGAGGTGCCCCCCCCCCCCCCCCACCGGAGGTCCGTCCCCCCCGGGTGTCCCACCCATTTGAAATTTTGAAATGGACAAAAAATATATATACACCAAGTTCAATTATTTTCAGTGCCCCCTGAAAAAAAATTGTGCACCCCCAGGTGCCTCCTCAGCTGTAGCACGCTAGTTACGACACTGCATGATCATGCACAATGTGCTAGGGCGGACGCGACGACTTTGACGTCTCGGTACCACACTAGTCAGTGTCCACAGCAGCCGAAGTGATGAACAGGAAATGTCAGTAATTTAACGATTCTACCTTATGAAATGGTATCAGTGCTAAGGAAATCGGTACAATCTAACAGAAAATCATCATCCTCGTGTTGGATAAACCATTTTGGTAGTAAAAATGGATACAAAATGGTTTTGAATTTTCGTGCACCTTTGGATCGATACGATTTTGGGGTGATTCAAAATTACCTGATTATTCTGGCGGATTCAAAAATATATGCCTAAAATCAAAGCATTAAGGGTGAATCTTTAATTTGGTACTAGATTTTTGTCTCGGAAAACTTATTTTCTATTAAATATTAATTGATGAAATTAGTGCAAAGTTTTGCAAATTCGGTTTTTTTCGTTGTTGGAAAGTGTCCGTAAAATCCACTTTTTTATATTCTTCTGAGATTTACTGTCATTTAAAACTCTTACCAATGGAGGAAAATTGTGTTTTGTTCGTGGTGTCGTGTTTAGATCCTCCCGAAATTTATTTATGCTTCTACACTTTGGTAATTTACGAGGTCGGTCGTTGAAAAAATCCACACTAGAACGGTCGTCTACTTGCACAAAAACCTTGTTGTCTGCTTGACAATGAAGTGCGCATGCGCACCGGTAATGAACGTTGTCTCTATGGGACATGAACGCAGGTGGTCTCGCTTCAACGAGGAGTGCAGCGCAACATTCTAAAAGACATACAACGACGATTACGGTGTTCATGCGCATGCTGTCTGAACATCATTGTATCCACTGATGTTAAACACAAACTCGTGATACGCATGTATCCAATGCGTCTTTTGAGGAAGTATAACTTATCTGCATTTGATACTGTGAGCATGACTGACATTTTGTGATTTACAAATATCGGTTTAATACAAATACTTGACGAGGTAACTTAAACATATACAAGCATAAATGCTTTGCTTTTGATTTCGAGAAGTTTCATACTTCGCCTTGAAGTCTCGGGACGTCTGTATTGAAGGTAGTGGGCGTGGCTAATACATGATCCTCCTACACACATACCCACACACACCCACTTCGGCCTGATTCATAGCCGGTTTAAAAACCACCAGAACCTCGAATTTGTGAAGCTACGTCATGTTCTTGCGTTGTGAATTAGCAGAAGTTGAACACATTTCAAATTGGTCAAGTTTGAAGCCGTATGGATTATCTGACAAAACGTAGAGTCAAGGTCAGGCGTGAATGCGTTCTGAACACAATCTAATTTAATAGTCCTTCCCAAAAAGGGTCACATAAGCTTCTGATACTTAAAAAAAGAATCTCCTTAATCGCCATTCTTTAATGAAACCTCCGATGGCTTCGAAATTTGCAATAACAATGCTTCAAGTCGACACATTATTCAAGGGTTTATGAGGGGTGGTAAGCCGGTTTCACACCCAAAGCCTCGTTGGCCTCGAGATTGATGGTCTCATAACTCGTCGCCATGACTCATTCAGCATGCCGTCTGCCCATATTCATTTACATTACTCCCGCTGCATTGTTCAAACTCAGGCTGGTGGTGCCTCCAATGTAGTTGAAAACAAACATTTCTCCTAACTACAAATATTGTCTCCATAATTCGTGATAAACTGACAACATTTTTATTTACACAAAAGAATCACAACAGCTCTTTTATACCAAATTACCGGTACATGTTGAATTGGACGTATTTGGGATATGCACTTAGAAAAAAAATCCCAATAATTCATCTAGCAAAATTGAAAATGGGCTTAAACGTTCCAACTGTGAGACCTAATCATACATTGTTTTGTCGACACAATCCCATGGGTTACGTCCCACTCTACATTTCAAATCAACAATCAACGCCCCAAACTCCTCATTTTCAGCTCCGAGTAACCTGATCCATGGCACCCTACTAGTAAGATGGCCTTGCATAACACTGATGCATGTAGGGTAGTTTGGTCCGTGCCGATACGAATATTATTACCAGACAGAGGTGAAGAATCATCCAGGGCCAGGCACCATGGTCATCACCATATGATCATCTAGAATAATTAAACGTCATTAATACTTAAGAAGCAAGATATACAAAATAGGAATTTTGAAATCAGCGCACTCGTGTCCCTAAGCAAGATATTGTGCCGAAGTCACTGCTGTCCACCATAGAGAAACGTGCGATTGAGGAATAGAGATGAATTCAGGTCGATGGAGATCATTAACTTGATGCAGCTGCATGCACGTGTCCCTGGAAGTCATCAAAATTTCATTATTAATCTCTGACATTTCGATCTTGGCATCATCGCCTGTATAGGCAAGGCAATGATACAGTTCTCGGTTGAAACGAATTTAAAATGCATTGTATGTTCCTTTGCATTAAGGCCAGTTCATACTTGGCGCAAAAACAAACACGCACGCGAAATTGTGACGTCATAACAAATTTTTGCGCTGAGAATAATATTTGCAGAAGTTGAAAATATTTCAACTCCAGCGAATTTCGCTGCAGTGTCTCATGACGGTCAAATTCGCTTCGCTTACGCCTTTGCGTAAAGTATGAAGCTCCTTTTACAGTTGTTTTCTTGTGAAACCAAACTGTTATGAGACTGATGAAATTAATATTCTATGTCATTTCACGGTCAATTTGTATGATATGCCACTTTGCAAATAGAGCAACAATTAGTTTCTTCCCCAGTCATATTTCAAACCAAACTGTTCGAATGCGTCAAATCCACCCAGCAACGTATTGGTGTGTATATGTATAGCGATAACCCCAAGCAAACAGATCACTTAAAACAGTTTGACAAAGTGGAGTGCAATGTTTTTTCATGGTTCACCAACCGATTATAGATACAGCAAACACCCTATATTCTCCTGGTGAAAGCTTGACTTTTTTCACACAGGACCCCACCTTCCTAATGAGACATCCTGTCGATGAAATGTAGCAAAGTAACAGGAACATTATAAAAGCCACAATAGGACCAAGACAAGCTTGAGTACTGCATGCACTGTCCTTATCAAGAAACTTCGGCCTTTGCAAAATGCCCCTGTGCATTGGTGAAGCAAGCAGCCCGACTCAGCATGGACCCCATCGCAGAATAATTAGACCATCAATACTGCATGGGAGCCAGGGGACATAAAAAGTGATGATGGACCCCGCAACCATTCCGAGGGGACGCTGGGTGATGGCTTTGCGTGCAGTGGGCTTCCAAAGGCACGGAGCAGCGTGGAAGCAAAGGGTAATGTGGGGGGAAGGTTTGGATTTTTCGATTTCATGATGACAACCCAGGATTTACAGTAACTAGTACAAGCTGAATGAAAATACAGAAATCTTATTATTAAGAAAGTGCATCATGACGTGAAGTTAATATCATTCTCCTCTAAACGAAACGCCTTATCTCAAGTGCTTTTAAATTGGCATTCTGAGTTTTTTACACTGCGGTTTTTTAAGCGTATGGTTGGGGATCTTGCTAGTAGCAAAATGCATTCGAGGACAAACAGGAGTCAAAGTGTGGTAACGTTGGTGATATATGACGTGACTTCCGCAATGAAATCATAAGGGTGCATATACCTTTCTTAATGAGCAGCGAGCTCTCTTCATAGCACTGCTATTCTGTGTGTGAACGTCTATTCCACAGAAAGAATGGAGGCCTTGTAAGAAACTCCGTGTACTCACCTTTTTGCGCCATTTCGAAACTGTTTGAACTACTGACAGATTTGACCAGGCAAGCAAACTGGAAGGAGTCGTTGAGGCCATTCTGATAGAAAATGGCCCGCTTAAAACCCAAGAAGGAGGCATTTGGGTTGTCAGCAAAGATCGCACCTGCAAACGAGAAAGGTATTATGTATTAGTTCGCAAAGTAAGTTGACGTGGAGAAGAACAATAATTTCCACTCGAATGCTCGACTGTCCAAGATCCAACACAAATCCGTATTTCACGTTTGTTCACTGCCGTGCCTTTGTGTACCACTTAGTTGACAGTTAGGGCATACGCGCTCGATCACTTGTGGTAGATTTCGAGGCAGACGACGTCGAACACTTCTTTTCGCGGAAAGAGACCATAATTTAACAAAATACAAACAAATGAGTTCACAGAGATAACCTGATAACTAAGAACATGTTAGACAGCATCAGACAACTGTATCAAATGAACCCAGTTGCACAAAATTAGAAAAAAATTAGAAAATTTAGTAAAAAACAAACACGACCAGATTTGAAAGAAAATGCGTCCACGGTCTTACCCATTTTAAAACCACTTCTCTAGTTTATCAAAATAAACGACACAAAGTGCCGTGTGTATTAAGACCCGTTAACAAAATCGGTAGTATTTTCAAGTTATTGCAAATTGAATATTTTTGCGCGAGAATCATTTGTCCCTAGTGGTGCGTTGATGGAGTACATGTACTGCACGTGTACGAAGTGCCTACACATGTGCACACATAAATCATGGCCGACTATCAGTCGACAGAAAGCCAAAAATGAAACTGATCAAACTAACGACGGACAATTTGCAATATCGGGGTGTTAATAATTATAACACCCTTTTTCAAACACTCTTTCAGTTACCAAGATGCAGCATGTGTGGAAAAACTGGAGAACAATTCAAAATTTCGAATTCACAATACCTTTTTCGATCAGAAATGTAACGTACACAGACATCTTTCACCCCATTTTTCCGAAATGTCTCTTATGAGTTATTACAAAATGAAATCTGAATACTGGTTATATTTCTCTGATATGTATTTAGCAAAGTTTTGCACAATGGGGAAGATCTCTGCAGGTGGATTTTGGTACAGTCGTTTGGTGGCTGACGTCGCCATTTTAACAAACAGAAACTGACCACAACTTTGCAGAATTTTAGCGCATGCGCACAAACTAAGTGGAAGAGGTGTACATACGCGATTTGCACAGTGCACTGACTTAGCAGTCGTAAAGCCACTAATCGCGCATGGCGGAAAAGCTGTCAATCCTGCCAAGCAGTCGCTCTATGTACTGTTTGCATGGCTACCATTTTGCAAGCTCTGCTTTTATTTCACAGGGCATGCTTAAAGGATGTTTCCCTGTGGAACAAAAGAGCTGCCCTGCAAGATGGCTACCACGCAAAGCCTCAATTAAGCAATAACTTCGGTTACTCAAGAATAGAAAGTAAATGAAACCGACGTCTGCCAGTATCTTGAGATTTATGGCGAGAAGCAAAAATCTTTATTAACCGTCTGAAGAAACGAGAGGAACTTGATAATATAGTGTTTCGAACTCCTTTCTACCTTTGTCGCCGTTTAACAGGTAGGGCCTACATGAATCTGGTTTGCATAGGCCGCCTCTAATTGGTGTCATTTAGATGAACCGAATTTCACAACTCGATCATGGCTTTCAACCAAATTCACATAACGTTTTACAATTAAGCAATCGCTATCTCTTTCCTAACCTTACACGAAATTCACTTTTTGAAATTTGTCTTTATTTTTCCTCAGTCTTTTTTATTTTTTTTTAAGTAAGTAATACATACACGGGACTAGAACCAAAATTTCACAAGGTAATACATACAGAGTTGTCAAACATTGATATCACTCCGTACATCAGCACAAAGGAAATTCGGTCAACCGGTCATTCCTTTTTTTTTCTAAGCCACCTGCAGATGTGTTCTTCAGGACAGTCTAAGCGTCAAGTCCGTACCTTTAAGGAACGAGAAGTTACCGCCAGTATGACAGTTTGGCTCTTCGCCTCGGTTTCACGCCTTTGCTCATTCATTATTCATGACCAGTCCTATTGGAGGATCTACCCCCGTGTAACAGGAGCGCATTCACCTCACGGATGGCGACCAAGACGAGCCTCAAGATAATACCAAGCTGACATAACTTCAACATATGATACCATATAGTAGATATCACACACAATGCAAGGCACACATCCTCCTCATAGCGGATTCGCATTCACGTAAAAAACTCTCAAGCAGGAATATTACCGTAGTCTGCAAACGCGTCCAGGCGTAAGGAGTGACTGAAGCGGATGCGGTGGCTTATAAGGCGGCTCTTAAATTATGCACAGCTTCTAATTAATGGAAACAATTAAAGAATAATAAGGCTGCCATCTATATTTCAACGGCCGAGTGCTGTGAGATGTTAAATTTAGTGGCAGCTTGCAGCGGAATGTCCTGGTGATTTATGGATGTGAATTGACATACTTTCGTTTCTTGGAGTGGGCTGTCTGACTAAAATGAACGGGTGTGTGAAATGACATGGTCCTGAAGACAGTTGACAGACAATACATTGACCCTTTTTATTCTTTTTCATCTTTTAACTATGATCTTCCTATGATAACGGAACATGAAACATGCAGGGTTGCCTTTCAAACTCGTGAGAATTGATTTACATTATTTGGTGATAGAAATATTCTATGTTTGCATTTTCCCCTAAACCAACGGCGTTCATTGAGTTCCCATGTTTAAAACCTGCCGATTTTGCGGGGGGGGGGTATTCTTCCAAAGTGTTATTAATTTGGGCTACAGTAACTTCTGTGGGTGGTTTGGTAAACTTTGCACCTTCCCTCTGTTTTTGTGAAATTTCTTTGCGATAGAATCTACTCTAGAGGGCTCTAATGGTTGAAATACAGTAATGTCAGTAAGTGCACTCTTAGAATTTGCCTATTTTAGAGTACTGAGTGCTGCTTCAATCATAGTTCCTACTTTTATCTAAATTGTTCAAAGACCTAGACCCAACGACTAAGTATGGATCCAATTAGGGATCATACGTTATGGAAAGTCTATTTCAGTGTTAGACGTGGCTAACACAAAATTGGAAAGAGTGAGATGATTACGTTGTGCTTCAGTGGGATTTATATAGCACTGACATTTGAAAATTGCCAGTCCTTTGTGGGCAATTTCTTCAACTGCAACAAATGCAATTTTGAACGGGAAAATGATACAAATCTCAAAAAGCCCATCGTCATTCATTATCACTTAATGGTTTACACCTTAGAGGGAAAAACTTTAAACACCCTGGCAGAGCAAATAAATGCTTCCAGATGCCCAAGGTTACCCTGAAAGGCGAGACATGAGACTTCCAACAGATTTCAGTTTCGTCTCACAACATTTTAATGGCAAAAACAGCCGGGGAAGGAGTCAGACACTAATAAGTTGATGCATGTATGAATCATTCGCGCTGAACACTCCATGATATCTATCGTGCATGAATTCTCTCGATTAGGATCACTTCTCTCGATTCTGCACGGCTGCCCTTTCAGTCCGACCTTCATTTCACACCACACATTCATATTTGCTCCTTTCCAAATTAAGAACGTGCTGTAGACAGAAATCACAGACACGACGGCCGTTATTAATGGGATATGACATCCATACAACTCGGACGAAATCTATTTTTTTCTAGTGAGACAAAACTGCCACTCCTTTCAAGATGACATCTGTGAACCGAGTAGGTGATGCAATCCAATTCGACTGATTTCAACAAGCTCAAACTCTTGCCGCTTTCACACACAAAGGTAGAAATATAATTTATGCAACAGTAAGTGATGAACGCGGATATAAAACCACCACAGCTCTCATTCCTTACAACACACCACGGATCATTCTCAGGCGACTGTCATATGCGAATTTGGCATATTATTAAACGAACTTTTTATGGAAGATATTAATTTAAAGATTATGATGACTGAGGCTTTCATTAGGGCGTCAAAAGTGCACACGTGTTTTTTTTTTTTTTTGCAGAAAAATTAAGCCCAGAATCACCCAAAACCTAAATATATAACTATAACAGAGACTATACAAAAAGTAACAAAATTTTTCAACAACACAGTGACCACGAAAACGGAAGTCAATGTCATTGTTAAGGCAAAAAGAATAAACTAATACGTTACCTATTTGGATATATGGTAAACAGGTCACCTGGCAGCGTGCTATCAAACAAAACACACAGATCAATGGAAACCAACTTCCCGGCTGAAGAGCTCGACTCGTCCCCATGCCAGACAGGAGAGTGGGGAGTTGCCCGCACGGCGACAAATCGACAGAGGCTATCTTGGTGTCACACTTAGGGATGGAACACACGATCTTTTGGGGGGAAAACAGTCTTTTAGTCCACCATGCGTTTTCCACTGAACTGGCTCCAAGCTCCCGCAGTGTCGTATTCCGCTCGCATTGCATTCGTACAGGCTCGGGCACCGTGCCGTGTGAATTGGAAATTGGACACGAGAAAAGATGGCCGTACACTGGATAGCAAGGGGCTGAGAGCACTTCGCAGGCAGAGAGATGCACACGGTTCGCCGGCTCGATTCGTTATCATCCGCTAACGTCCCCGGGGGACTTGATGTTATAACTCCGTCAAGAAGCCAAAACAAGTTGGCTGGTTGGGGGAACGAAGCCAGTTGGAGTCGACGACAATATCAAAAAGAGAATCGATACCCGCGTGTATAGAAACCCAAAAACTTAAGCAAGTCAGCGAAAAGAGTTTTATTTGGGAACATGTTCCTGCGACTTTCTGTTTCTCTGAAATGTATGGAAATTGTTTGCCGTCCAATTGAAAAATACACCTTTAAAACATTTTAAAGTGCATGCTTTTCCTCAAACATGCGGGGGCTGCTCTGATCTGGTCTGCAGGTTCATGCACACGCACAACTAGTCAAAGAAAAGAAAAATTGAGTGAGCAAAATAATAATAAAAGAATTCAAAAGTAATCGCAACATTGTCATTCTTTTCTGAAATGACATTACGCTTCTCATAAATACACAGAAATTTGCACTAGCATAAAAATACAAAATGAAATTTTGAGTTTTGAAAAATAATTGTTGTACTGACTGCACACTCGAATACTACAGATGAGGAAGTTTCAGAATAGGAATTTAAACGTTGTTTACTCAAGAATGAAAAGTAAATGAAACTGACGTCTGCCCCAATGTTGTGATTTATGGCGTAAAGCAAGAAATCTTATTAACCGGCTGAAGAAACGAGAAGGATTTCAGAATTCAATGCAGTTCATTTTCTGAAATTAGCATTACTTATTGCATAATTATTTCTTTGGTTATTAATAATTTTTTCCCAAGTGTTTAAAGCACCACCCTGCAATTGTCTTATATCCGTTAAACTAGCTCCATCGTAAACACCAAATCGAAACATAATTAATGGACTCACGGGCGTCGCTTGACCATTTTTAATGGAGGGTGCCATCAGGGCATTTTTCCGTTTGCAAATTTTTCGAGTGCAACGGTGGTCTGGCTTCCCGGCCTTGTACCCACGTGACCTCCCTCTTTTCTTCTCCTCTTCCTATTCCAATTTTACCCAGCGCCATGCGTGATTTTGCCAACAAAACTCGATTGGACTGGAAATTGGACTCGATTTAAAAGTAATCCACTTTGTATATCATCGAAAAAGTGAGCTTAGACGCCATCACCCATTAACCGTTTCCACCTGAAGGATTCATATATCTCACACCTTCGATGACATAAGGCTACGGTGATATCAGGCAAATTCTTTTTTCTTCGTCTGTAGCTCCCGTTCCGCTCTTTCCAAATGCAGCCCGGCACTGAGCGAGAGCCGTGTCGCCGCGCGGCCGCTCTGCTTGATCGCGTTCGCCACTCAGTGATGCATTCGCTTTTGGCACCGTCATGATTGATCTGGGGTATTCGTCCTTTTAAAGGTGCGGATTACACAAGGAATTTGCGTTTTCTCAAAGGAAGAGGTAGTTTGGCACAGTTAATACCCGGAGTTTCCATTCTCAATGATAACCTTGACATACACATAAACATGTAGGCCTAATATTATTAATTTTGTTGGTCTCGAAAATGTATGAACCAATACAGTTTCCAGGAACGGCAAGAGAGATATTTCTTGAAATACAGTGTATTTATTTCTCAAAAAGCATATTACATTTCATAACGAGAGTCGGATTGTTCAAAATTGTATTTACCTGCACCTGTGATGTCACGCTGTCCATTAGCAGGTCCATTATTTGCGCAAGAATGGATCTATGCAAGGAGACATCTTCTCTCCAATATTTGGAAGGCAATGGTCTTCACAACTCCTTGACGGAGCTGAAAAGCAAATAGACGGAGCCAAGCACTTGAACAATTAAGAAACTAATCATCGAACAGCAGATAAATGTAAAGAAATTTAATATCTAAATCTATATTTCGCAGTGTACAGCGAAAAATCATGACAGCAAAAACAATGACACGTTTCTAAACCCGTTGAATCTTCAATAAGTTTGAAACGATTATTCCAGAACTTTGTCATAAATGCTAAACTAACGGTGGCCTTCTTTAGAAATCATATGCCTTTTTTTGCTGTTTGTTTCTTTGCAATAATCAAAACAATGTAATGTATGTGTCATAACTTTATAAGACATTTAATCCGTCTAACTAAACACTAGCCAACTTTAACTGTGCACACTCGTCAATTTGGTAAGAGTTTCCCTTGCAGTGACATGTCAGCCATCAGAAAGTGATAACATGTCCTAAAATTTCAGACTTAACCAGAAAAATACTGAAGTTGTTTACCCAGAAAAATTTGAATTTTTTCAGACCAGTCTCATTGTGTTTGTGCACACAGTGTCGAGTGATGTCTGTCTATGAAACTCTATACGTTAATTTTTATCATAAAGAAAAGTAATTTAGCTGTGTGAAATAACGTCACTTCAGTGAAAAGATACCCTCAATGCTAAACAATAGTTATTCTCAGGAAAGAGCTTAAACGTTACCTTTTTGTGCCCATTCTTGCTGTGTTCTTATCTCCTTTCAGAACAGTCAGATTCAGTGACTACTCTCTTGAGGGAAAGTGACGTTGTCAGTGTTATTATATGGCTCATCACCTTATTAGACCGGAGACTATGGCCTGATAAGGCCAACATATAGCTACGGAATCATCCGCACTTGTCACTTTCTGGCGACCGAAATACATTTTGTGTGACAAAATGTGTCGCTATTACTACCACTCCAACTGCACGCCATGCTAGCACCACATCCTTAACTTAAGAATGACGCACTTCGCTGTACACTGGCTTAGGCCTATTTATACGACAGACTGCCTTATTTTGAACTTACGTAACAACAAATCCCTTGTCTTTCTGTTAAATTCTTTTAAACACATTGGCTCATTCATGCAAAATAATGGAGCAGTGGACACGGTTACTGGACACCGTAAGTTGCATGATACCCACCGTGTGTGCCATGTGGGTAAAGAAGGCTGCGTACCTCGGGCATTATTATCCTTAACATATTGTTTAAGTAAAAAAACGAAAATTACTTGCTTAAATTTGGACGCAAAGTACATTTGCTGTACTCAAATTAAACTGCAGGCGATGCTACATTGTCCATAGAAATTAACCTACGGCCCTCTCTTAAGCCGCAGCCCACATTTGGACACAGCATCTCTTGTTGTTGACGCCCTCTTGTGACGTAATCTGTCTAGTGCCATGCCGTGAAGAGATTTTACTTCCCCAACAGAGAGATTTCTTGCGGACTGGAATGCACAATTTTCAGGTTTCGTCGACAACGAACAATGTGGGTGATCGCTAACTGTTCGTGGAGAACGAAACCCGCAGACTATGCACTCTGAAATGTGTCACACATCGACTCATCCAAAGACGTCAGTCCGAGTTGACCATGACCAATGGCCATATTTGATACAATGGGTTCAAATTCTGAATAAATCATGCAGATAACAAACAACTTCAACCACTCTTCATTTTGCCGTCACACGAAATCCACCTTTCAAGTCTAATGCGCATCTGACGATCAGAACAGCTGATACAAATTATTGCTTTTAACCCACTAACGAATTTATGACCAAAATATCACTATGCACTATGGAACAAACAGCATTTCATTATTATGCATCACATACGAGTGTTAGTTGGATCATGCTTGATCCAAATTTAATTTGCTGCTTACTTAATACGGACTGAGGGGGGGGGCATGCATCAAAAGCTTGAAGTATATAGTGTTTTAATAGTATGGGCATTTCGAGCCTTGTGCATCTTGATGCAGCCTTCTTTTACACTGCTTTGGGTAATGGTTGAGGTTGTTAAAACCCACAAACCACCCGGGCGTGTCATTTTTAAATAAAGGCACCCGTCATCGCCTTAGCAGCGCAGCCCCCCAGGCGCGGCTTCCCCTCATTCATTCACACAATGGAAGCGAGACAGATTTTTTTGTCTGTGCTGCTCTGACTACACACATCACGCACGTCCGATAAACCACACTATTTTATAACGTTACCCGCTACAAAACAACCAAAACAGCGTTTCAATCCACCGGGTGGTATTTCCCCACAACGTGCAAATTTCGGTTGGTCTTTAAGGGGCACGTTGTGATAGATTTTCGGATTTTACTCTGAATTTTACCCGGTAGCGTCGGCTTGATTAGGGTACACTGACATGGGTGTTCCGGCCGGCTGGACTGCGACTAAATACGCCCATCCGTACAGCTGCCATACCTTCCAATCTATGTGTGCGTACTGGCTGATAACAGAACTGTACGTTTATGCGGCTCCAATGCCGGGCAAGTTTAGTTATCTTCCACGTACAAGAGCCGTGTTCACTAAATTGTTTATTTGGGTGTTTCCCAGTGCCGTTGAATCGATACGAGGGGACAGGGTATTCAGGTTCTGATGAAGAAGGAAGCAGGGATACTCGATCAAATGGGATTCGCTGTTTGCAAGGTTGTGTACATATCTCACGAGATTCGATTCAGCCGAGTCAAGTTGGCGATTGGGGTGTCAGTCGGAGAATCGAATTTTTGCTGCAATCGATTGTCACTGGATCCTATTACAATGAGTGGCGCACTGTCAAGCAAGCAGCGGTAGTATGTCCACTTGTATTTCGGACACACACGTTTTTATAAAGTCTAGGTCATTTTGTTTTTAACAGTGATGCTCATGTTGTATTCTAAATCTCAATAATTATAAATCTCAAACTATCAATAATATTTGAGTTGCTTCGTGAGGCACTTTAACGTGAAACCTGAAATAAATTCGGGAAACAAGGTGCCAGTTCCCCCCCCCTCCAAAAAAAAAACCAACCAAGAATTGTAAGTGTTCTTTACTTACGCTTTTGTGGGATACATTTCCTAATGAATTGTATCAAAATTAGGTTTCGCTGTATAAGGTAGCACAATTATCTACTCAAAGTTTTTTTCTTTAATTTGTGTCTTAGACACAGGAGGAAAACACAGATATTATGTATCGAACGCCAATATCTTTTACATCAAAGTGCCATCTTCAAAACTGCGTACAAATTCTGAAAGATGTAGTCAAAGCCTTTTACAACGTTTGAAGTATCTTGACGACTACTTACCTTGAAATGTGGGAAAATACTCGAAATGCAACAAACCTGGGTGGACGACACGACGACATCCATACCTTCCCGTTCTCCGCTGACAGCCAAACAGACAGCTCTGTCAGCAAAGACAGGGATCCGCCGCTGTTTATATATATATATTTCCTTCGAACAAAGACACCGACGACAGACGAATTGACGGAGGCCAACCCGTCTTCGCCGGGCCGAGTCTGTCCCAAGGTCGGTAAGCCATTGTCTCGGGGCGGCTGATATCGAAAGCGCATCCCTGTAAAAAAGCCCTTCAACGTCACCATCGTAGCTTTGTGCAAAAAAATGATTAATATCACCCCCGCTTGGTTGTGTTTTAATTATACCCTAATGATGATTAGACGACAATACGGCGGGAGGGGCGGCAATATTGGTATTTCATAGTCCAACACGTGGCCCGTGCCCAAGATATAATGAGGACATATAGCAGAAAATTTAATTGACTGTTGTCAATGCTGTGTTTTTTACACGTCACTTTATCCATCCAGTACACAGACTGGAGGAGTAATTAATAGTTGGTATTTTATTAACTGCACTTCGGACATTGTGGCTGAATTGTGCATAGTAGCTGGCGTGTAACAATCCCGCAGTAAATAAATGGAGGAAGTAACACAGGCCTTTGTCATATTTATTTTTCTTTATATATACATCTCTAACGTTTCGGTATTTGGACATAACAACAAAGACGTCCGGTTATAAGACCAGCGAATTAGTGAACAGCGAGATTTTATCCTTCAAACTATCCGCGCTGAATATGGTCTGGACGTTTGACGTCACAGCTGTGTTTCTCCTACAACTGGCTGCTAAAAGTATGGTTGGCCGTCGGTATAAAATTCACAAAGAGTTTTAAAAAATCCCACACAGCTATCAGAACATTAGACAATAATAAATACTCCTAAATACGAAATGAAAATACAACCTGTTTCAAATGAATGGGACAAAATGATGTCGATTTCGAACGAACTTGAGGTTAATCAAAAAGCAACCAAAAGGTGATATTCCTGCAAACTTTGGCCGCCTATACATGTTGTAGGCAAAATTAGAGTCGAGTGGTCGGTATGTTTTATTAAGAATTGTCGGTTTTACCCTCCAAACTTTATAACAAATATACATGAAAAACGGATGTAACTGACAACGTTTTTGCACGCGTGGAATGTTGGTCGAGGGGCGATGCGCTGAAGGAAGAAATGAAACAATGGGACACATACAGCACTGTACGTCGCAACAGTAAGATTACCAACGGGTGCGACTAGCTATAATCCATTCACTCTCTGTATTGCCTTCAAGGAGTACCTTTTTCTCCCCAAATCCCGGCTCTGTTTCCGTCGCCGGCTTCAGCAACCTTTCAGAAGTCATCTGGTAGAAGCACTGCACTATTGCCATATCATTGGACAATCCGATGCGTGAAGTTGGAAGTGGGGAGTTGACGCCGGCTTCAGACTTTGGGACTAATTTAAAAATGGCTGTTTATCATGTGTGCAGCACACCATGCAGCTATTGTGTGCTAATTGGTCAAGGGAACTGACACATAATTTTACAATTTAATTCCAACATCTGAGACACTCCCGTCGCACGTATTTCCATAAACGGGTCCGTACATATGTACATCTGCAATACGTTTTGCACTTCTGTAGAACCTCACACCAAACGGTGACGTGTTTTATGGCTCTTTGAAATTGTTCCTTGTTTTTTTTTAGAGCTATTGGTAGTTAGTCCGAAACACGATCTTCACAATCACGCCATAAATTTGTTCTCACCACGAACAAGTGAGGGATGATACCTCCATCGCCCTGGATTTACGCCCATGGCATTTTTCGAAGCTGTTTGCGGCCGTGATCAGCACGCGAGTTGGGGACTGATCTTGTGCGAAGGACGTCAATCAGGAGAAAAATTACTGCTGCCCATGAAGAGCGCCCTCATACAAGAACTGACTCAGAATGTCACTCGTGGGAAATTTTATTTTAAAGAAAACATACAGTAAAACAGAGCTGCAAATAAACCTGAACAAGTCGAGTCCTGAAAACCGCAGGTTCGTCAATAATATTCTTAGACTTGCCAAAGACGACTGTATGCGATTGGAGAGACCACGTTTGGAAAATAAATATTAGTGAATAGTTGTACACTATACGAACGGAAAAGGCAACCAATTCTGAGGACTGTTGTTGTACTATCATCTACAACATCATTCACTCTGCTGCCTTAAAACAGGTGTTTCCTCACCTCAGGCATGAAAATTTGAGGAACATTCATGTGTTTTGGTGTCTGGAACGCTTCAAGGCTATTCATTATGGCTCGCCGCAGCAAGGATCAATAACAAACATTGTCAAGGGCAAATGTTGAACTTGTCATTACCATTATTTTTTCATCCCAATTTATCGACTTCTTTTTTCGTTGGTGCATAGATAGGTTGCCATATCAACAAAGGCTCCAATGCCGTTCTTATCACCGGCTGAGTTCGGGCGGCTTGTTCTCGTTTGTTCACGAACAGCTTGATGTGTTGTTCGCGGGTCGGTCGCTCGAACGCCGGAAATGTACAGCCGGTTATTAACGCTAGTAGTTATTTGTGGCAAGCAACATGCAACGTGGCAGCGTCCTTGTGCATTCTTCGAGAGTTAATGTTGGATAACTGGGCTAACTTCTTTTCCATTTAAAAATTCATTTCTGTCATGGAAAATTATTAATGTTATTATTGCAAAACATTCTATTGTCTTCAGCTTTGTAAAGCCATATCGATACTTTTTCGGCTGTCCAAAAATCAAATCTCACGAGTTTTTCCGTGTGTTCCTGTAAAATCCTGACGAGGAGGTGGTGTGTGATCCTGTCCGAGAACAGTGTTCTTTGGTCGTGTTCCCGCCGTTCGAGCGCGAGAACACGAAGCCCATGTCAAGAACGGACCGCCCGAACTCGACCACTGTGTTTGATGTGATTCCCTTGAAACGCACGTCTAAAAGTATTGTTAATGACTGGTTGGTTGCGAAGTTCGTTGCGTTGTTTATCGCACGAGGGCGCTATAGCTGTGCGCGTCGACAGGCTGAGTGCAAATCACTTGGCTACGGCTTGAAGTTACACATACTCTATAGGAACTGACTGCGGCCTCTACCATAGACCCATGTGTATTATCAGGCCATGTAATGTGGCCTGACGGTTTGATTTCCTGACGGTTTGATTTCCTGACGGTAGAAAAGTCTGTTCTTAGATTTTTTTTGGTATGCGGGGGAAAGACCAAGACACAAATTATCAAGAAAATCCTTTATCATAAAGGTAGGTTCAACCAGTCAATTCTTTGGTACAGATTTTTGTGGATTTGTAAGACGAAACATCCTACAAATGTTTATTCTTTTCCCTTTCTTGCCCTTCATCATCTTAGTTGTCATTAATATTTTTCCACCTTCATTTGCTTTTTTCTACTAGCCGCTCTATCCACTACTGGAAATGATATTCAATAATGTGAGCGTAGTCGTGGTAATGAAGTTGCCGAACAGGATGAAAATGCGTTATGTTGGGTCGTGTCTGACATGCGCGGTCTAGCATTCTGCATAAAAACCTAATACGATTAAGAGCTGTTTAAAACAGCATTACGGGGAAAAGGTTATTTTAATGAACCACGAGAAGTGGTTTCAAAGCGTAATCCACTGTGAAGGTCAAGTCGGGTTCAGTCTAGGAAGCGACTCACCGGCCAATGTCACCGGGCAATTGGCTTATTGCTGTCAGGTCACTAACCTCCAAATGCCACGACGGAGAGGGGGTTGATGACTAAAACTCCGTCTGAAATCGACTCTGTTTTTGAAATGGTGTGAGTGGCTAGTTTTGCTGAAACACTGACGCGTCTTAATGCCGTTGAGTCAACCCATTGGCAGTCATTTATACTTTGCCTGACATTACTGCTTGGATATGAACATGCGAGCAAAATGTTTACTCAAATGAGATGGTCTTGATATTTCTGCAGGAAGGTTGGGGAATTCTTTAAACGGCCGCATCTGAGAAGTTAAAAAACGAGTCAAATGTTTCCAGAGCTCATAATTATCGTTGTAAAAATAAGAGCGCTGCCGTAAGACATGTATGTGATATCATGCAGCAATTGTATATTTATTTCACTTTTTCATGTTTATTTATTGCATGTGTGGTTTCACATCCATTACTTTGATTGTAATTTGAAAATGATAGGCTGATCTTGTTATTGAGCCAGATCCCGCCGATATGTTTTTTTCCAAATATTTTGCTATGTTCGCCTTAAATGCTGACGAAAAAGTTGTCAAATCTTTATCTTTTTATTTTTTGGTTACAACCAACTTCTTTTCATATGTGACTTCGTACATGCTGGCGTCCTTCAAAGTCAAATAGAATCTCGTACAATAAACGTCAGAAAATCGAATCAAGCGACTTCAACCCTCCTCCTCCACTTTGTGTTTTCACATTACCCGTTTGTCAGTTTTCCCTTCCAGTTGATCTGAGAAATATCAACAAAAGGTTGAGGTGATGCTATTCGATCCGCGCTTTCACTAATCTGTAATGATACATCGATTGCATTGCGCGGTGAGTTTCCAGCTTTCGACTTATAATTTTTGAGTCTATTTAGCTCTACATTAAACTTGAACTTGATTGAACTCGGGCATATAAAGTTGATTTTTGATTTTTCTCCATCAGTGAGAGACCTTGGGCTGTCGTAATTTAATATTAAGGATGGGCCTTGGACAGCTTCAAGGAGGGGGTCATTCACCGCACTCGGTATCACCAACCTACCCTCAGCCACAACGATGGACGGGACATTTTAGTCCCTAGCAGAAAGATTTCATTTGAACCAAACATGGAAGAAAGGCGCAATTTAAGATAATGAAAATGTTTTGGATGGCATAATGACAGAGTACACATATAATTATACACAAGCATTTTTAACCGTTCTTCTTTTTTGGTTTGGTAGTTTTTAGTGAACGGTTGTTGTCACATGGCAAAGATCAATTATTTTTACAGCGAGATGTTCAGCGTATTTACAGTGCAATCATTCTCTTGGCTGTATTCATTTTTCAAAAGCGGTGTATTCAACTTGACTGAAATTGGGCTTTGTTGAATTTTCGTGTTATTCCCGTCGAATCCATGCCCACTGTGCGCGGATCGGTTCGCGTGTTCCATTGATAAACATGTATACTAGTAAACCGGCTACTGAGCTTATTGTATACAATGCATTTATGATCGAGCGCGATATGATAAGCTGTTGCCAAGGCTGTATACAATAGATGCATGCAATTCACAAAATAGAAAAAAAAACCACATTTGGCGCCAGTTCGGGAGCCTTGGGCAGGGGCTTGCAATATTGATCACCCATTGTATCGCTATTGTTCTCTGCTGCAGGTTAATTTCTCAGTGCTCAGTGTGCGCGCGTGACAAACAAGTCATTAGTTACCGGCCTTCTCGTGGCAGTAGAGGTTGGCTGCGCGAGAGGGGGAAAAAAGGATAAACATGTCAGAACAAGGAGGCAGAAGTAAGATGTTGGCAAGGTCAAAAACGTGGTGCCTTATTATTGCATAAGCAAGCTGTGTGTAGTGAGAAGGAGGCCGGTGTACAACATGAAATGTGAACGCGATTGGAACTGACCTCTTTAATGAAAGGGGATCTTTGAAGGTTGAGTCGATGCATTTTTTTCGCAAAAGGCATCAGATTTAAAAGAAATGTCACAGCTCTCACGAATATTCATTTAACCTCCCATGTTATTCCACTTGGCAATCTCAGTAAATCTAGTTACCATCTGCAAGTATTAAAGATGCATACATTTTCAGTGGCCAAATATCAAGTTTGGGCAGGGCTTGGTCAAATTCGAGGATCAGCTATCTGTGTCCTTTTAGAGGACGCATTAACTGCACCGGTCTTAAATGAATGCACCTTTGGGCCAAGTTAGAAGTACTCTGAGGACAGAGGTTGTGGCATTATGTTTAAAACATGTAAAACATAAATATCAGCCACAATAAGGCAAGTTTCCTCATACAGTAATTACTGGCCTGTCGAACAGGGGAAACAACATGCATTTCAATTCATGAACGTCTTTCCATCAGAGAACGTTTGAAAAACACTCATACAAATTCCTTGTGTCTAATATTACCAAACGCCAAAACGGCCATAGATTCTTATGCGCACGCACGATAGCACCAGCCAACATGGAGTAAACCGGGGCATTTACGTCACTAATGTTACGGCAAATCAAGTTGGAGTCATTATGCACAGGCTTGGGGAATGCAGTAATCCCAGCGCTGATTATGGACATGCTGCTGCTATACAAACGTGAAGTAAACACTTGAGATCTTTTTTTTTTTTTTTTTTGCTCTCTAGCCTTTTCCCTCTACGTTTTCTCTCTTGTTGACTACGGTGGGCCTGACTCAACGTCGAGGGGAAAATTTACTCAGCTGTCGGCGGGCAGGGGAATTGTGGCGCTGTGGCCCGATCGTGGTCAAGCACTGAATGCACATAGATGCCTCGAGCAGAACTGTCTGTGCCATTTTTGCAGCCGGTGCGGTAGATAACATGTTTTATCGTGTTTTAATACGAAATTCGATAGTCGGCATTCCCTAAGGTGCAGGTGCAAATTTACATATGTGCATGGCTGTTTTTATGAGCTGTTTTGGACCTCCATTGTAAACCTTCCTTTACGCTTGACGAACAATGCGACAGTTGTTCATCAAACTCAAGCTACCTTCCCAAAGAACATTTTAATGAAGCCATTTTCTTTGCATGAACAATACATAATAATAAATTTGTTGTGTTTCTTTCAGTGTACCTCTGAAACAAACTATCGCTGAGGGCTGACCGGTCTGGATTCCCGTTCCAGCTGGTAGAACGCATAGCCCAGGTACTCTGAAAATTAAACTGACCTACTATATTACAATCTTCCGTAGATGTGCATCAGTTGACTGTCACCAAACAGCCTGTAATTTTAAGTAATGATCTGATAACTGACGGCGCTGCATCGTTTTCCCACTTGTCAATGTCATCATATTTCTGTGTTACACTTATACCAAAGAAACACAAAGGGACGAATGAACCCAATGGCCTCCTTTACAGTGACTGGCAGTTCACGAACACCAGCCTATCGATCCCTATCAAGATAATTATTTAGGCCATGTGTGCAACTAATACAGAATTCCTGTTTACGGTACTAGCGTACGCCTGGGATTTCATGCCGAAATTTGCCCACTGTGAAAAGAAAAATGCCGGTACTTGGGAACACGCTGCCGTCACACAACGTCCACAAAACGAGTCCCTTGATAAGTTTACCGCATTAATTTTTCATGTTTTCAAACATTAACAAGGAAACGATTAATCAAAGTATAAAATGTAAAAAGCCCCCACACCTTGCACTAATGCTAGATGCTGACTCGACTTCAACCAATTATCTGTAGGCATTCCCGCACCGCCCAGTGTTGACTCCGATGGCGTGTGCGCAGCGTGCGCGTGCATATTTTATGGATTTTTTTCTCCTTCACGCCTGCTATATATTTATAATAGGTTGCATGGATGGTCCGCTAGCGCGGTGTATTCTTTCTGCTTGTGTGTGAGAGCGTCGGGCTTCCCGGATTGAGTACAACAGAGCGACGGAGAAGTGAAGCTATCGGAGGGAGGTCGAGAGAGGTTAGAAACGTCGTTCACCGTGAACGGAAAGGCGCAGTGCACGGCGACACAACCCCAGTGGAAAAAAGGGGGCTGCTGCACTTTGCCGTCAGTGTGCAGCTGCAACTGTAGCGGGTAACAGACAAACTATTCGTGCTTTTACCCCCTCGATACATCTGGATGAATTTGGGGCTGGCAGGTTCTGAAGCTATCGAGCCAGGGAGTTTACTTGACGTGAGACGCGAAGACAAACATCTCTGATTTCAATTTCCCTTCAATCGACAAATTAAATGTCACACAAGTCACTCGGTGCAGTAACTCAAGCTTCTTTTCCTGTTCATGAGGCTCATGATTCTTTTCTCCCAGAACACCAAGCTTCTACAGTTACTAAGACCCAGGTGCTAAGGAAACCCCTACAAACCAGACGCCATGTCCGCACAAGGCTGGTCGTTGTTACTTTTTCTCCTGCGATTGCATTCAGTTATCGTAGATAACAGGTGCAACTGATGAGTTTGGTGACAGGCGGTTGAAGAGTGCTTCTGCTGGTTGTATAGGGAAAAAGAGAGGCGCTACATAATTCATCTGCCGGGCTTCTGCAGGTCAGGTGAGCTGTCGAAGAGTGATACGGCAAAATGAATGACAGCATCACTCTGTGACAGTTTACCGTGACGTGCGCGTTTGCTGGTGCGTGGTGGGTACACCAACGGTGATTATGTCGCGACAGCCTTAGTCATACCGGGCCTTGCTAGTCCGTGTTCGGCGACTCCAGTCACCACTCGGACGAATGTGTGGACTGTCAGCTGAAGTGGTGATAGGGGGCTCTTCGCTTAAAAATGCTACCGACCAGAGGCTCCTGGGCTTTCGTTTTTGAATATGCCGTTCTCTTGACGCTTACCCAAGAGTTGGTTTCGCTTGGAGAAAAATCCAGCCCCCTGGACAGCGGGGCGGATAACAGCAATTGCTGCCAGACAACCACCCCGTTACGTGGTCTGGACCAGCGCGCCACGTTCTGCGGAGTTCCACTCTTAAGGAGGAACTCCGACGGGGAGTACGTCAGCGACGACTCGTCAAAAATTATCTTCATTGGGGGGCTTTTCCCCCTGTCGGGGACCTCTTTTTCTCGGAATGGAAGGATTGATCTAGAAGCTGCCTGTATGGCCATCGAGCACGTCAACGAGCAGAACTTCATTGAGGGGCATCAGCTGGTAATGTACTACAACGATACGCAGGTAATTATCAGCTTTGAAAGTTTTGCCTTCTGTTTACGATGGCTGAATAGATATGGGTTAGGGTGCAAACGTGTATTTTCACATGAAGTGAAATTTCTATACACCTAAGAATGTTCGAAAAATGTCCACAAGGTTGATGGTGGTCTATATCAGTCACGGGTAGCTACCGATCAATAACACTTCGGTCCTATCGGCCGAGTTCGAGCGGCTTGTTCCTGTATGTTCACGAACAGCTCGATTTGTTGTTCGTGGGTCGGCCGCTCGAACGCCGGGAACAAACAACCGGTTATTGCTGGTAGTTAGTGACAAGTAACATGCAACATGGCGGCGTCCGTGTCGGCTACGTTATTCGAGAGTTATTGTTTGGATGGGCTGAATTCTTTTCTATATAAACAGGAACATTCTTTTCTGTGTTACAGAAAATAATTAATAATAATTTTGCAAAACGTCCCATTGTCTATGGCTTTGGAAGCCATCTCTCTACTTTTGGCAGCTGTTCAAAAATCAAAATTTCGCGAGTTTTTCCGTGTGTTCCTGTAAAACCCTGACGAGGAGGTGGTGTGTGATCTTATTCTGAGAACAGTGTTCTTCAGTCGTGTTCCCGCCGTTCGAGCACGAGAACAAGAAACCCGTGTCAAGAAAACGGCGCCCGAACTCGACCATCGTTTCTTTGTAGTGTCATGAATGCATTGATAAAATAGTTTCTATTGAGTGTGAGGGCACTGTAACTTACCAGACCATCACAAAATGCGCCAGGAGAGACTTGTATACTCTCCTATATATACAGTACAAGACTTAAGATTGATATTGTGGCATGTGTGTGCTTCTTGAGGGCTCACATTCTCTATATTTTTCCCAATGTTACGGCAGTACAAAAGCAATGCTCATGTTGGACATGTGCCTAAAAAATATATATCTAATGAACATTGTCACAAAGATTGAAACAGTTGCAGTATAGATGAAATCCTCTGGCTTTGCCGTAGTAAGAAGCTCTACCATGGCACTGAACTGTCAGGAAGATGACATGTCTCCCTGGACGACTGACAACAGTAAGCTCCAAGGTAGCACAAGCCAAACTGAAAAAATAATACTCCACCCATCTGCAAGCAACTTGCAATTTTATATTAGTAGTTCCGGAGCCCGACTCTTGATTCTAATCTCCTTCTTAGATAGAATACTATTCCCGCCGTTTCTTCCTCTTAACTGACACAACCGAGGCCACCATAAACAGACATGTGATGTCCCTCCAAGCAAAGAGGAAAAATAACATACGTCAAAACACTCTAACAGTTAAGTAAGTTATCTGTCAAAGGAGCAGAAGCTACGGCTGTGACAAAAAAAAGATATTCGTAGGTACAGCCCTCTTTACAAGTTACTGGTATTCATCCTGGACGAGCGTTCGGTCACTATTTAGTGCGATCAATAGCGCAGTGTTGCTTGGAGGCTAGCCGGTCTCTAAGGTGGCGTTACTGTGAGATTTCTGTTATATGTGGACATGTATTCCCACTGAGACAAAGCTGTTTACGCGCGTGAACGTCTCCAAGGTAATGATTGGATTGTGTATTGGCGCTTACTGCATAATCACGATGCTTGATTTTTTTCAGTTGAACAGAGAGGCTGCACAATTTAAATTCGACTGCACTGGGCCTATTGGATAATGGCATATATTTGAGGCTTCAGGACAATCCTACAGAAACTGTTTAAACATAAAAACAATTAGAGCGGGCTTTGAGACGAAATAGCAGAAATTAGCGTGTAATTACATATTTTTCTTGGGAAGTTTCAATTAGAAAAGTCAAACGATTAGCATAGTTTTGCCTGTATGAATCTAGATACCGTGTTTCGGTCGTGGTAATTACAGATTGCATGTTCTAAAATCCACCAAACCGTTAACGAGGCCAATTGTTGTGTGGAAGCGAGGAGTTTGTTTTCAATTATTTACTACCAAATGGGAAAATAAGAAAGAAAACATCAACATGTGAAGCTTGTACGAAGCTGATAACGCATCGAAACAGTGATTAATCGTTAAAAGGTTAAGCGGTCAAAACTGTACATACGTGTAATTTATACAATGTATTAGCTGTCCATATTATTACAGGTATAGGAGGTAATTTTCAGGACCAACTATTTCGGCTGCTGTGGGAAGGTGCATATAAATAAGCAACGTCAAACTGTGAGATCATTTGGAAAAACTGTCCCACAAGAAAATGGGTCTCTTTTTCAACAAAACGGTACAGGCCAAGCTTGACTTTCGTAGTTTTATCCCTCTCACTGCGCTGTTGTGTTCGGGGGAAAACGCTCTCTGAACCCTACGATCACGTCGAATTGCTGTTAATTCTAAGCTTTAAAAGATCACAACAGATCAGTTGCACTGCAAATCTCAGTGAGACGCCATCTTTGATACAAGACATTGGTGTATTAGTGAGTACGGTTTTTAGCCGTGGAGCATTTTTAGTGGCAGAAATTGCAGCCCCAGCATTAAATTTCCGACACGATAGACTATAGAAAAGATTGTTGGGAAAAATTTATTTGCTTCAATAGAATTATACTGTTCATTTCCATTGGCCAGATGTGCACATTGTACAATAGTATTGGCCACAGGCAAACAAAATGTCGGTACTGGGGCTGTGGACAGAATGTGTCAAAAATAATACTCCTTTACTTTTAGTCACGTGGTCACTCGGAACAACGCCACCTGTGTGCATTTTAAAAAGCGTAAAATATTATAGTTGCTCTGCAGCAATGACAAAATGTTTTATGACAAATTTACGAAGCAAAGGCAATGGGTTGCACCAGCACCATGTAAAATATCTCTTTGGGATGTGTGGTTCTGAAAAGAACTGGAGGGTACTCATCAACGATTTGAACAGTATGATCTGTTTGTCGTCAGCAGACTGTGAAAATTTACGAAGGCCTTCTGTTCAAGCAGATTCGACAAAAATCTGGTAAATTACTTGTTTTTCCCCCATTAAAAAAAGGCACCGAGTTCACATTGCACATTTTGACACTGATCACCTCCGTTGGGTTAGGACAGCTTGAAATCACTGCTGTGGTAGAAAGCCGACCTTGTATGAAATTATGCCTGCATCATGTAATTCCATTTACTAACAACCATTGCAAAAAAAATTCAAAGTGATAGGACGGAAATTGGAAAACCGGACAGAATTTTGTACGCAAGGTGGAATTGGATTGGAAGAGGATGAAGTAGTTCGTCTCCTGCACATCAACGTCATTAAAAATAGGTGCAGCCAGGAGGCAACATTTGGGGATGAGGTTCGTGTTCAGACGTCGCAAACAACGGCCACAATGTCGGGGCAAGCGGCGGCTTCGTGCACTTAAGAATACGGCGGAGAAAATAGACTCATGAGAAGAACACAGCGGTTGAAAAGATCTCGGTCGTGCGGCGGGCCGCGCCGTTTGTGTTTGTCCAGAAAGTTGATCTCCGTGTTGCTGACAGCGCACGCGTGTTATTATTACATACACTGTAGCGCGGGGCAATTGATGTGATTATGTGAGCAGGTGAAAATGACACGCAGCGCTCGTTTTAATTTCATGTCAGCGCAGAGGCAGAGAGAATGAGCAGTCCTTGCATCCTACCTGCCTGTGTTAACCACTGGCAGGGTCTTCATGACAATGATCTGACAGAGTGGCCTATGCCGGTGTACTTCTGCCTCGAGTCCAATTCTCGGATGGTATGTTCGGGAATTGGAGAGGTCTGTTCAAGCATCTTGCTCCGCCACTATAACCTGATGTGTTCGGGCTACTGTTTGCTACCTACACGGTTTGTAGGACTTTTGATATCATAATCACTGAGGAATACTGCAGTTATAAGAGTGATGGTCTTTCTTCACACTGCCTAAAACAATAACGTTTCGTTTGCTTTGATTGAAGAAAAGCTTTTGACGTGGGTGACACGGACATTTAACAGAGTAGGCTTAGTGTTTTTTTCGTTTCAAGGAGAGACTTGGCTTTTGAGGGTGGCGTGCGTACAAACTTCATTAGAAACTGATAAAGGGATTGTGAGGCACACAGGATATAGTTCTGAGAGTCCAGCACGGTCTTGAGTGCTGCTGAGATCATATTCGAGTGAATTTGTAGGCCTACATCAACATGGATGCTTGCTGTCAAAGTAGTATGGGGCACTATACATCAGCAGTAGTCTCGACATTGCCGAATGCCACAGACTTGCTGCTAAATAATACGTGAAGGAATCCGATCCAAAACTGCATCAGGAAATCGTCTTCCTTTCAGAATGGAGAAACAGATCTTTCCCAGGAATTTCCGACGTTGAGGCCTCACGACAAGGATGGAATCTTGACCGGCGACCTTCGGGGAGACCATTCCTTACGGGGACTTTGAGCTGACACCATCCCGCCATAAATATCCCTGGTTACGACGCCAAGTGTTGCCGGCCCCCGCACCTGCGCATGTTTCGGCAACGCGTCAGGGCTCTCACGAGCTTTGTCCACACGTGCTGCTGATTGGTCGACAGATTTCCCCCAGTTGACATTGCTATCCCTATTGGATGAGTGGCTGGCGTCATGACAGCTGGCAGTAATGAATCTCACTTTTCTAGAGTGAGGTCTTTTTTCAAGTGAAAAGGAAACCGGTGATATCATTTCTCACGGCTTTCCCTAGCTGTTACAAACACATCAAAACATGTCACAAAGTCGGTATTGATTTCATGGGCTTGATCTTGGATGACGACAGAAATCTTGAAAGTTTTGCAAAAGAAAATGAGTACAATGACAGTAATAGTAACACAAGTGCACTTTACCGTGGGTACCCTTAATGATTCCAAAAGATTATCCTATGCATGCATATTTAAAAAATCTTACATGAAACAAATGACGATTTGTTTGAATCAAGTACCTAGATAGGCGGTTGAACCTCGTTACACCTAATCTTGCATATTTTTTGCTGGTCCAGACATTGCGTCTTTAAATGTCATCTTTTTAAAGCTCCAGTCCGTGAGCAAGACAACCGCACAAGTAAGTTCTCAAACTACATCTACAAAAACGGCACAACTCACGCCGAAAAGTGATGTCTTCAAAAGGAATTGTTAACAGCAATTTGGCTATGTTTAAAAGATGCTGACAGCCGTCCAGGTTTCTCTGCTTTAATTATTTCCCTGGTAGATACCTCAAATGTCAATTAAGTGATCACTGTCACAACGAGCTATTATTGCAAGGCATATATCCATGAGACACAAGTGCACGCAACACAGCAGTAGGTTCCCCCTTCATTGTACACAAGTATCGTATGTCACACCCAAACTGTCTCACTGCGAACCAGCTTGTACACACACACACACACAGATCTGCAAATATTTGTGGATGCTACATGTTTGTAAAGTATACGTGTCGTCAACTTCTATGCAATCATTTATTGGGAAACGTACGTCCGAGCCAAATTTGTTCTGTGCATTAAATCGAGACGCGTGAATGCACATCACGTGACACATTTGCCTTAAAAAGTCCCTGTGACGTCAATATTGAAACCCGCGTGGCACTGCATAGGCTTGTCAATCGAAAGTCTGTGCGCACAAGACTTCTTTCCGTTGTGGGTCCCCACATATACATGTTGCACACTCATTCAAAGATGTGCTTTAGTCGCGTGACTTTC
Source organism: Acanthaster planci (assembly GCF_001949145.1). The sequence goes on along the minus strand of NW_019091385.1, from coordinate 3,153,051 downwards.
AACGGCAAAACCAAGAGCTTTCAGCAGTACCGATACTCCGATAGCGATTTCTCTGCTCCTGGCTGAGGCAGCAAAATCACTGCCTTTGTGGCAAGTGAAAATGAACAGTGAGCTGTGACAAATTCTGCTCAGATTGTAGATAGTGGGACGAGCCCCGTCTCCTTGGTGTGAGTGTCTCTCATGCATTTCAGGAGTTAATTTATGCAGGTGTGGGAGTTAATTTATGCAGGTGTGGGCTTTAGGAGAACGCTTGTGAGGAAATTGCTCAAGGGCTTTGTCGTGATAGTATAGAAACGGTAGGGGGAAAGGGGCGGTTTATTCAACCCTTCAAGTGGCACAAAATTACACCAGTACCAATTTTGCCGTGTTGACACCAGTGTTGTAGCCGAGACCATCACAAGACCAGACACAAGACCAGACACAAGACCATGCACAAGAGCAGCCATAAGCAACAGTGTGAACAATGACAAAGGAATTCTTTTGTTGCAGTTCATTTGAATAGCATGTGACTGGAATTCAGACTGGAGGTCTTGTGTTGGTCTTGTGAAGGTCTTAATTGGTCTCGACTACAACACTGGTTGACACTTAATGTGACCAGATAGTCGAGGATCAATTTCGGAGGGATGTAAAGTTTTTCATTCTGTTGATTTGCCTATGTATTTCTAAACTTTCAGTCACATGCTCTTGCTTTTTAAATAGCTTTGTTTAAACCACCAGCTATAATCATCCGCACAACTCGGATAGTTACATTGGTTAGAACCTTGGCTCCCTCGTCGTTAATATTACAAGCACAACTCTACGTGTATACCTTGCTCTCCCACAAGTGCCGGGGTGGTTTTGATAAATGAGCCACGCCGATGCGGATTACGTACAGATAGCATTTCTTTTTATAAAAAGGCGATTGGCAGCTGGCTGTTTGCGTGCATCTACAAAATGCGTCAACACACTGTTTGCTTTTTAATTTTACCAACAAGTAACAGTTGTTATTAGAGCCTGTGCTACATGGATCATTCCCTGTCATAAGGCCTTTCCTGTCTCTTTCGTTAACTAGAGTAGCTAATATTACATTCCCTGGCAAGACGGCTTGACAGAGATCCATCCAAGCAGTTTGATATGTAATCAGGGTTAAAATATAGCGAAATGTCTTCCACTTTGACACAACATGCATGTAGAACTCTCAGCACCTTAAGTTGTTTCAAATAAATACTTTGATCAAACAGACGAATTTTTAGCAGTTCAATACTTTAAAAGTGACAATTTTGGACCACTTTCATCACTTGATAGCACTGAATGAGGAGCTACAGTGAATATACATTGTAACCTTAAATTCAGGCAGCGTTATTTTAATAATCCGACGATTTAATTGAGTCTTTTCACGATTGTCTATGCACCGCTTTGCTTGCCCTTTAAAAAGTATAGTTGAAGCAGACAACCAATTTAATGAAAAAGTCAGTCAAAACATTCGTGAGTAAAGCGAGTAAAGATCGGAGCGATGCTGTTAGCCCCCACACTATCTGAAAGAATACACCAGCGAAGCATTCACATGATTATCTTCATGCCGTGTAAACATGAGTTAATCTCCTGAGACCTTTGCCCGCGTCAGTTTTGAAGTAGGTATTGCAAAATTATTCAGGGTATTCCATCAAGCGAAAGTTTGCAAATTACATGGGGCTTCTCAAGTGACCCCCCCCCCACACACACATACACAAACAAGCAACAGCAACAAAATCGCTGCGTAGTCCGTGGTCCCCACCTGAATTTAGAAAAGAAGAAATGGGAGAAAGGGGGAAGCCGGTTGAACCCCAGCGGGCAAAGCGCTCAAGTAGGTGTATAATAGCATCTGGTCCTTGGGTGCTTTGGGCTTCTACACATTACAAGGGATTGATGAGTGTCCTCCTTGTTTGGGGAGTTTGCATCCCCCCGAGGTATCATCCAACGTAATGAGAAAATGTTCCCGAGCAAAAGGAGCGGATGTTCGTCCAATGCGGGAAAGAAATTGTTCTTCCCTGTATACGGCTTCCGGCGCTAAGACAGAAAGATTCGGTGCTGTGCGGCGGAAACACTATTTCTTGAGACGTTGCGAAGAAAATATTAATTTGCAAAGGTTTTTTAAGTATTATTTGTTCTGTATTTTGTTAAATGGTTTGTTTGTGTGTGCTATCTGTTTGTTTTTTTTTTTGGTTGTAAAATTCGCCTGTGAGATCACGCAGGTAATTTTTCGGTATCGACAAATTTAGGCCTACCTGCGAATATTTAAAGACAATCCATTTGTGTTTGTAGCTTTGGACCAGCTCAGATTTGACGTCCATGCATTTTGGATTTTTCTTTCATTTTTGATAAGTGGTGGTGCTGCAACATACTCTAAGGACAATTGCCTCCACATGAACACGACTGGATGGTTCTTTTCGACATAACTATTAGGCCTCAAATTGCGCACTTGTCCTGTGTGGATCAGTGAGGTTGCTTTGGGCCGAACGTCATGAGTTTAATAAACAATACTCAGTAAGGGAGATATTGATATTGATGCCCATGAGCTGTTGATTGATTAGACGCCGCGGAACAACGAAATTCATTTCACACTACCATTCCCGATATAGTGGTTTACCCCTTGCCGGCAGGATCAGCCCAGGCAGGCCCGTGAAACGTTAGTTTATTTCTCTCTGGCCTAGTTCGCTCCAGGGCAGCGGTGTACCAACCCAGCCGCGTGCAGGCAGCCTCAAGGCCATGATCAAGGATCGGGTTCTTTTGGATAGAGGAGGCCGCCCGCGTCGATAGCACTCCCGATAACCTGGGCACTCTGCCAAGGGCGGGGCATGCTCCTTAGACTGGTGCGGTCTTCAAACCGAGGCAGGAAGCAGATCCCGAGCAAGGTGACGCGCCATGCGTGCACACCATCCCCCGCACATCGCGTTACACCATCAGATTTCTTCTTATGGAAAATGCTCACAAGGCTGTACCAAACCCAAGTTCTTCTTCAAAGTGTTTATGAGCATAGGATTTATCAAGTTACTTAAACATGACTTGGTAATTGAACATGGAAGATATCGTTTGTGAAACCTGAATATTTGTTATTTAACGTCACAAAACGCAGGCCGGAATGACAATTGGTGTTTCAAGGGTAATTGCATCATTAAGTTGCTGCAGCAGTTTCAGCTTTGATGATGGTCAGTTCGGAATGCAGTCACTCTTCGTTTTCCGCAACTTCAGACACCAAGCTGCATGATTCAGGATTGGCTAGAATCCAGCTGTGTAAAAAACTCGCCAGTCGGGCAATATTTCGTAAGGCCGGATGATGATGTCAGTGCCCCTCGTTCACCAGCGCACCAAATGCACCTGAAAAGCAGAGGTACTGCATTTACTTGTTTCCTCAAAGCAAACCAATGTAGATTGCTTTTGTGGAGTTTGCTGCGGCTTGCTTGTTTGTTCTTGGTGCGCAGTGATATTTGGACTAGCCTCGGGAGAAAGAATTTGAACCGTGGCGGCGGATAACATTTTGCAGTGAACTTGTCAATCTCAACTGAAATATTCACATCGCTAATGTACGATCAACGAGTGTGTCAATACTAAACAAATCCGCTCTAAATAAAACCTCAGGCAATTCACACAAAAAATAATAATACCGAGTATTCAAAGAACATAAATGTTAAAAGTATATCGAGTGCATTTAGGTGTTCGTAGAATAATCAAGAAACTCGTATCTGAGAAAATGAAAACGTGGCACATTTGATTTTGGCTACATTTGTATTCCATGCTTACAAAGTGTTAGTACAAACTTTTTACTTTGGGCAGGAAATCCATGTCATTTTCTCAGCAGTACAGTATTTTTGTAATGTTAATGTCCTGCTTTTGATTTTTTTGCTGCAGATGAAAATAATCGAATCTGCGGGGCTCGGTTCAAAAGGTTGCTCGTCCATCTTGCCGCGGGAATTCAGCCAATCTATTGAAATTGGTTTGTGGAAAGAGTTCCGTGGATAGCATTACACTGGCTGTAATTCCATTCCCCTAAAAATATTCCCACTCCGCAGAAGCTCAATCGTGTACCTGTTTAGCCATTGTGTGGTAGCAACAAGCAAAAAAAAAAAAAGGCTGGGTGTTCTTAGGCCGGAACTCTTTTTTTTCTATCACAGCTTTGATTTCATTCCTCTAAAGCAGTTTAATGAAAATCACATTGATTTATCTAGTTTGTTTCAATCTAGTCCAGGAGGAATTAACATTAACATCTCGTTTGAAGAATCGGCCCTCAAAGGGAGAAGAAAGAAATGCGATGAGAAAAAGAATACAACTTGGGATTCTGAGCGAAAGTGACATGATCACTAATGAAATGGAGTCTGCAAAATGTGCATTCTCATACACAATTTCTGTATTGTCAAGCACCTGCATTGCAATGTATTACATGTATAAGGGGAAGCGATGCGCAACAATATGTACCGAAACACATGCAACTGACATCCTTCCCTTCTCGTATGTATAATATTTCAAAACCAGTTACACTGAATCATCTCAGGGGAATGGCATCAAGGGAAGTATCATTAGTTAGTGAGCATTCCCAATTTGATAGTGGTAAAAATCCATAATTTTATGAGGTTTTGCAATGAATGAATAATTGTCTTTCCAGAATGACTGCAAAATAACGCTCTGCATGGCCTGCAAACAGTCACATTGGAGTGGACTCGTCAGAGACAAATTTGAGGATATGACACAACAAGACCATTTCCTGTCTACGGTGCTGGACAATATCTTTGCATCTTGGATGGTTTATTGAATGTGGAGAATGTGTAATCGTCTCATTTTTACAAGCATTAAATCACACATAATTGTATAAAGATTCCGATGACATCTGACTTCCAGTTTCCGGTAATGGGCCGTTCGCTATCAGTGGAAGCTGAATAGCCGGTTTAATATCACTCCGCGCAAGGACACCAAACTCGCTAGCAGTATAGATCCTCGCACTTAACTAGTGTAAGTATGGTACTCAAAAACAAATCAGCTTGGACGGGAACGAGACCCGGAACATTGGCTTCGCGACTTGCACTCTCCGATGACGGCGTGTGACATTGATTTTCCGTGCCTCGCATGCCTGTCTTGGCAGGCAAGATTCGCCGTCGCTGACTTAAATGTTTATAAATCACAGCAAGGACTAACAGGCGGTGATAAGGCAGCGTTATAGATTAGATTTCCTTGGTGTCCCCTTCATCAGTTATTCGGCATTCGATTTTTGTGTGTGTTTGTGCCGTGAAGCGCCATTTATAAAAATGAATTAAAGCCGGTCAGCTGTCAGGTGTGTGTATGGTGTAGGATTGAGTGGTCACTTGCAAAGGAATTGGCTCTTGATCGTAGAATGTGGTCAACGTTTTACATGTTGTCTCTTAATACCGTGAATGACTCAAACTACAATAAGCATTTAAGTGGCAGCCATAGTAAAGACAGTGCACACAGTAACGCATCCGGATATCCAGGAATGCAAGTGTCACAATTCTTCCTTTTATCGGATGTGTTGACACAGACAATATCGTGGCGGCTTTTGATTTTCTCGAATCTCAGGTAGAAATAGTATGATGTATGATGCATTTAAATGTACGTCGGCCATTTCCATGGCGATCGGTATTTCATGACAGTTTTTACTCGCCTGTTATCAGAAGTTTCCATCGGTTTGCAACGCACTCAATCAGGCGCATGATTTAATCCGCGGACGATGGCGTTGCATTTTTATGAGGGACGGACGAAAAGCCGAAAAGGCTGGCTTTTTTCTTCAATCTCGAAGTTCAGCATTTATTAACATCAGGAACACTTGAATTTGTTTATGAATAAACATTGTGGCTATCTATGGGACGAAGCTCTCCGCACCGCCCTTTGGAATTTGCCGATCAATTTGGAAGGAAGAAACAGAATATGCTTTTTCACTCAAGTGAGAATCTGAAACGGCGTGTGTTCACAAACAACGAGTGTGTTTTCATCTGCATCATTTCATCCCTGTGCACGCACCCCTTTCAGCCATCTCCACTCTCTTCCTGTATGCTGAACTTAACGCCTCTGATGGTGCTATTTAGAGCTGCTATTGGGCTCACCGTACTGCATAACTGTGGTCATGATTCAGATGTTACAACGTTGACATGCAAATACTATAACACGTTTTATTCAACGCATATTTAAATAACATAATTGCTACAACAATCTATAGATTTCCGTTGTGAACAGTGGGGAACGTCTCTTGATTCCGATTTGTACCAGGAGCTGTTGAGGAAAAATAATGATGGGAAAACTGTGCGCTGGCAATTCAGAACCCCCCCCCCGGAAAAAGAATTTTTTTCACTAACCTAGGCTGTTGATCTTTTGACATATCCACCAGCAATTAAACGATGTTCACAATGGAGCAGCTTTTACATCTTGGCCGCTTTGACATTCTTACTTCGAACATCAATAATTCGTTGGCTTTCGGAGTGGATAAATAAACACTTTCTTTTAGATGGCCGGCCGCAGCTTTCCAATGCCACTGATGGGTTTCTACACCCCCATTAGAGTTTCTTGTTTTCACTTCTCCTTCTAGACCGACGTACCTTCATTTACATTGGCGTCGGAACTATTTATTCTGCTTTGGAGTGCCGACGTCATAAAAGGCAGTCCTAACCAATAAAAATATATTAACGTCAAATCATTGTGTCAATTAGTCATAGTTATTATCAATTCGATGTCCTCGAATCATTTGCCGTTAAATGGCAAGGTGTACATTCGTGTGAAACGAGAAATGGAAGATGAGATGCGGGATTACCCAAAAGGGATCTTCCGCTTTTCTCATGGTCATGTGTATGCTTTTTGAATGTTGTGTATTTAAGCACGAATTTCTGCCAGCATAAAATGTTGCTGGGCAATTGTGATCGTAAATTACAGATCGGTTTTCGGCAGATTTGTTTGGATGTTAAAGGATACTGTCTAACAGCAAACTACTTTTCAGGCTGGTTTTGCTACGCAAACCAGATAAAAGGAAGGTTGGAGTTAACTTTTCACTGGAGACTTTTAACAGGCAGATGCAACACTGATGGTTTAATTTCATTACATTGTTAACGTGGCCCAACAAAGTCCACGATTTTCAATGCTTGTTATAGCCAATAACCAAAGCCTTTTGCAGGCAGAAATTGCACTGTAGATCGAATGGAAAGTACCAGTATGGAAATTAAGAGCTGGGCGAGGAATTTTCAAACATTAATCTTACCCATACTTTAGTTTTGGAATGGTTGGTAACAAATGTGAAATACGCTTGGGCCTTGAATGGCGTTTAAAACTACTCCTTAATCTGAGAATAAGATTAAGACTGCTGACCGTTTCAAATTACAGTAAAAAACGCAGGACCTTTAGGGCATCCTGAAGTCTGCCGTATCTCTTAGAAAGCTGCTTGAGATGTTTTTGTGCAAATCACTGCGTATCATACATCCTGAGGGTTGAGTCATCATCATGAATGCTACACATACATTACTGTGGAAAAGGCACTAAGCCAGTGATTCGCTATTACATAAAGTCATAACTTTTTAGTGTAACATGTTTGTGTGTGCGCTTCGTAATCGAATTTTGCCGTGTTCATGAACGTGGACAGACCTATAAAAATATGTAAGCTCTGGCGTGTTTAATGGTTTAGTTCATCCATGTGCGTGATTGATCTATCTTTGAAAATGATGAACAACATCAGATGGCCGTGGCGTTGCCCAGCGACGTAATGTCAATGGCCTCGGGCAAGAATAAGGTACTTTAAACGGAGATGGCAATTCTTGGATGGACTAAAATTGCGCGGCGTGAGTACAGTTTAGGAACTTTGGTAAAAAAAAACCTTAAAAATTTTCTCAGGAAAGCTCCGAAATTCATGTATGAACACCTGGATACTGACCAGACGAATGACATCGACATCACACGACGTCAGGTTTTTTTGAACATAAGAAATAAGAATATGGAAACAAGTTACGGAGTTTTAGAAATTGCAAGGTTACATTACAAATTTGGGAGAAAATTTCGAGCGCGTATTGCATAAATTTTCCTAGACCTATGGCACCTAATGTGCTCCGTATCACTTAAGTCACACCGTTATGATTTCAATTGGGACGATGTGAGAACTTGAAAATGACACTTTATAACTGGCCTTTAAACTGCCAGGTTTGCAAGCCTGACCAAGTTTCTTATACCAAAGTGATTTCTTAAGGTCATTTTGCTCATAAGCGATATACGGAACAAGTGTGGTGAAATGCCCGTTCATCGATTAGATTAGTCGATACAAAAGCAAATCAAACATGCTGCAGCAATGTTCATTCATTGCAGTATCATTATTCAGATATGATACAGTGACTGCCTGGCTAATGTGCTTGTGCCGGTTCGTTATTAATAATGAAGGGTATTGATGTCGTTTTGTTAGTATAGCAACATCAATATCATCGTGTGAGACTTTAATAATAACACAATTCCAGTGGTATTGTTTCACGCTGTGGTCTGTATATTGCACTGTTATGAATGTGGCCTTCATTCAAAATTTACATGAATCAACAATACAGCACGGGGATAGTTCTATTATAACCAACCCTGTGAGAATACTATCGAATACTATTTATGTGCACGCCGTGCCCTGGTTTTCACATAAATTTCAGCCAACAGTGGCATCAAATGTTTGACATTACAGTGGGATAAATTCATGAACACGCAGACCAATCATTGCTTAAATGTACCTCTGGTATTTCAAGAAACTACTACATGTAATCTTTTTTTTGTCACGCACATTTTGTTTTACAAAAAAGCTCTAAACAGGTCCATTTCCTCATAAGTACGGACGACTCAAGAGAATATTTCCCTTGTTATTCTCCCATTTCGTAAGGGTTCAAACTCACTCAGTTGGACTGATACTTTAGTGACGACAGTTTGAATGAAATGGATCCCATTTAATGCACTGAGTTTCAACACGAGGGATTTGTACGCAGTCATTCAATTTAGCATTACAACAATAATGTGTCTGATTTGCTTTATAATTGAGACGACTCTTCTCCTTCACTACAACACTTCGGGGCTCTTAGCAACGCGGCTTTATCTCTACTCAGCCACCAATTACCTCAAGATTACTATACCCTGTTTGTCGATATTCCTCAACAGCAGGGAGATGGAATGCAATCGCTTGGCCGCACGGTTCTGTTGACGCGGACGGAAGTCCAAAGTTCGGCCCGTGCGGTCACTGCAGGCCACATGTTCATGGATGATATTTTTCCACTTTTAATATCAGAAAAGACGAAGTTGTGTTTACCGACCTGGACCATCATGTTTGGCTCCAATTTAACAGGGCTGATCAATAACGATACGGGGATCAGCGGTGAAAATGGCGGAAAACAGAGCCAAGAGTTCACAAACTTGAGTTATTTGATAATTTGTGCAGCGCCCTCAGTCGGTATGAGGACGAGGGAGGCAGGCCATTGAGGCTGAATGTTTGATGTCAAGAAATGTTCCTGCCACCGAAACTGTTGTCGACAAGCGGTAGGCAGAGAGCCTGTTGCTAATGATTAGCTGTGTACAATGTTTTGTACTGCACTTTACCGTCACCAACTTGCAAGTGGAGTTTGTGTGAAATCTGAAAAGACCATTTTTGGGGGGAAGGAGTCTTAATTAGACCGCTGTTGGAAGGAAATTTAAAACCAAGCTTTCTGAGGTATCGCACTGTTTTCAAAATGAATTCCTCATTCAGGCTCATTGTCAAGAGAGAAAAAAAGGAACGGACCAGTTTTGCCGCCAGGTTTTCCACATACATACGCTTTCATTCATTACAGAGCAAACATATATAAATGTAAATACGTATCAAGATGTCCCAATAATATTTGACGCGTATGGAGAAATCGGTTTTTCCTAACGATGCGTTTTTAGCCCAAACGGCACATTACACCATACCACCCTTTGACAGTGCTTCATTGGCGGTAGTGACAGCGACAGGCAACAAGTGCCTCGGGGTGTTCAGCTTCAACCGTCAAGCGGCCTCAGACAAGTTCATCACATTTCACCAGAGACCGGTCGACTCGATCGACAAACTTTCCAGTCTCTTCGGAGCTGATTGAAATTCGCTTTTTTTTAAAACTAAAACTGTAAATCATCGGTTGCTGCGGAAAATGTTTTGCACCGGCACGTCAGCAGCACTTGCAACTCACTCGCACACACTTCACGCGGGAAAAAGGAAGTTAATTCCTTCTCTGACGAAGAAAGAAAAAAATCATTCGATTACCACCACTTGTCATCGGATACGATGCTTATTTTATGCTACGTGCCGTTCGGAATTTCCTCGTCTGCCGCCACCATTATTTTGTATGCCCATTCAACCGCTTTTTTTTTTGGGGGGGGGGCACGGCTGAACATGACGAAATTCCTTTCAGAAGACAATGCCAAAAAGCTGCAACGCAAGCGGGGTTAATGCCGACCCACTGGCATTGCAGTAATGGAGTTCCATTCCCGAAGCTAGCTCCAAACAGTAGGGTACATAACACGTTCGTTTGCGGTGAGAACGCCATACAAATAGTATCCTGAAATGTATGCTTTCAGCCTGCTGACTACTTTTCAAGAACAAAGGTATGACTACTTCTTATGGCGATACTTTATTGGTCACCCATAGTCCACCATACTGATGTCCCCCAACTCGATCAGCTGACATTACCTTATCATCAGATTCTAATCATCCTCAAAGACGAGAATTGACCGAAGGCTGCGTAATGGTTAAAAGAGTTCTGAGTGGACTTCTTGAAGTTTAAATGCTTCTTTTTTGTCTGTGGCACCTGACAAGGTAGGTTGGTCTTTTCAGTTTTTTTATTGCAAGGTTCCTATTATGACTTTGCACTGCACCGTCGGTGGTTGTGTTCTGAAGGGTAATGGAAGACCAGCAGTGCTGCATGTGAGCTACTTTGCTCTCAGGTCTAGAAGGAATACCCCTTTAAGATGCATCCTCTCCAGCGCTGAGGCCGGCTGACATTGAGATGTGTGGGGCGGAAATTGCTTCTCCATTACACCCCCTCTCCTTCCCCCCATATCTGCCGGCCTGTCGTGTCCGCACCTCATTATGAGTGGCTTAAACCCCTCGTGTCCGCAGGCTGCCCGAGTCGTCTGGCGCCTCTCTGTCCGAAACTCCAGCGACGGCGTTGAACTCCGAAGCCCTAATCAAGGCGGCCGAATTCCGCTGAATACATATTTTTCTTCCGCAGTATCAACCAAATAAAAACAGCCGTGAGCTTGGCAGTCACGTGACCACAGCAGGGCGGGAAGATGAACGAATCTGGTAATGGTTGATGTGGGGCATCAGCGAGTTCACGTCTCAATTTCACAAGATCCTCTGCGTAAAATTGGCACACGCCCTGCTGCCAGAACTGCAGTTCTGTATGTATTTTCCCAAAACAAGTGTTTACTTTGACCAAAAGCCAGAGTGATATCAGAAGGTTACAGATCAGAGGTCTGCTTACATTTACAAGCTTCAAGAGTTTCTAAAAATAAAATATCATTAACTCTTACACAAATGATAAGAAAACGTTACGTGCCAGTTGAACTTTACCACTTCTTTCGCTGTTTAGAGCACGGGCATAGCTCTCAACTACACACGAAAACGGAAAGCAGGTCAAGCAATTCTGCGTACCGCATATGGTCAGTTGAAACGATGGAGATAACATTAAGCACCGTTTAAGGACCTTCGTTGAACTGTTAACAGCCGAACGTTTTACAGGACTCTTTACAGCCTTACACTTGTGAATCCAATTTAGACGTCGTAAAGGCAGGTTAGCTTACGAGCCCAGCTACTCCGGCAGCCAAGTACTGCTCTCAACACGTCGTATAAACTGCAATCCTTAGAATCTTCAAGAAATAAGCGCGGACAACGAGCATCACCATCCGGAAGCCCCGGGGGCACCGACAAGTCTGACGTGGGAGGAAGGAACCGTCGAAAATTGAGCGTTCAAAAGTGAAGTTCCGTTGTGACTGGCCTTGCCGTTGCTCAGTCTTGATGTCCTCTTAAAGTCGACTTACACAGAGATCCTCCAACAATTACTGTTGAAGGGTATGGTCAGTGTCGACATTGTGAAGAACGGTATTATGTCAGATGCGTTTTAGTGCACTCTATTTTTGCCTAGAGTCTTATAACTGTTTATTATGGAAGATATCTCAACAATTTGCATCATTAAAAACATCGTCAAAATTGCAGTACACAACGGACACCTATTGACATAAGAAATTTTGGATTTACCATACTGGTAATGGTGCATGAAGCCTAATGGGATTTGATGTCGAAGTGCACAACGAGCGACCAAGACAAATTTAGTATTAAAAACAGATACGGAATGGAATTTGGCCAAGACCATCTTGTGCTGACGTGACATTCCAATAAACCTTGTGCCTTTACAGCCGACCACAGCCTTCATTTCCTCCGTCGTGAGAGCACGGCAGCAGCGAGATGCAACCGTAAATCTCCCCGGATTTTAGGACTTAAGATCTCCACGAGCCATTGCCAAATCTTTTTTGTCGTTGTTTTTCAGGCAATACAGCCTGATCTGGGTCAGGCAATACCTCTGTGAGCTCTTGTATTATACCAACTGACACTCTGGCCCATCATTTTACTGGCTATTACATGTTGGGTAACAGCCAGATGCACACGTCCGATGATGGAAAAGCAATGAAGGATTTGAAGCGCTCTGATTTGAAGGGTCAACTCCCGACGAGGAAAACTTTCTATCACGTGGCTAGTCGTTTGATATTTTTGCCTACCTGCAGAAAATTTTGATGAAAAGAACGTAACAATTGCACCAAATGGTGTGCCGCGCTTGAATGCACTATACGCAAAGGGCACTTTCGGTTCAACATAGCTCCCCATTTCCCCTTTCCTCTAAAATAACCAGCAGACAGAGCAAACTTGGTTTCAAAGTGCAAAGACAGTCTGATTGGTACACGGTACTGACGTTACTCGGACTTTCTTTGAACATAAAGTTATAGTGAGATGTAAGGTTGCTGGAGCATTAGCAGATATTCGAGTTTTCTTTTCAAGCCAACACGATTTAGTCGCAGCTGAGACAGAAAGTGCAACCCTTTTCCCGTACGCGTTGGTTCCGATTACACCTACGAATACAAAAAAACGCAATCGAAACTCCGTGGCCTTTGTAGTAGTAAAAAGGTTTCAGTGTCGCCTTATCAAATGGGTCGTTAGGAGGACTCGGTGTCGATTACCATTCAATCGAAAGCCACCCCTATCTATTATAATGCGGGTTTTCCTTGAAAGTAACCTGACAGTTACAAGCAATAAAGATATTCCACTGCAACGGCACGAGAAGAAATCGTTTCATTGTTTCAATACATGTACAAGTATTAGTATGTACTTTAATGATTAAACACAACTTTGAAATGGTCATTTTCGCCAAAATGGAAGGACAGCGTCTTGTTTGAGCGGATGCCAGACGATCTCTAGGAATACTGTGTGGCTAAACGAGATGTCAGTGGAGAGGAGTACTCGTAGCGTCAAAATACTGGGATACCATCAGTTCATAAATGCATATTATTTCAAGAGTAATACACCAAGATTCGCCCACAAAGAGCCAAACTGTACTGTATTAGGAACTAGATATTCAGCATTATCTTGAACTATTACGTCTTTTGAATGTGTACTGTCGCTTCCTCTTTTGAGCCAAGGAGCGTAGACTGTTGGAAAAATGGAAAAAGATGACTTAACCAACACCCAGTTAAAAATTTCAGGTTTATTTAATTATCACACAGAGTTAATGGGTAACCTGCTAAAGTTAATATGCATGGGACGAATCAAAGATCAGAATGGTTCTTCTTTGATTATTCACAAAGAGATAAGGCTTCACCAATCAACGACAGCTTGGTAAACCGCGTACCGGGAAAATGTTGACGACAAAGTTCCTTTAAATAGGATCAGCCATTAACCCACTACAACCTTTGCAACAAAGATAAGAGTGGCTTTTAGCAGGCTGGTAAACGAATAAAATTATTTTTTTTAGCAGGCCGAGGAGAAAGTCCCCTAGAAATATCAGCTTTGCAAACAGTCAGGTTGAAACTTCTCAGAGCTCGTGGTGATCATTACTCTTCGAGTGCTGACGAATTGGCGCCGTGGCTTCACGTTTAAGAAATGATCAGGTTAAATGGAAAATGGCAGGATATTATAATTATTATTTGGGGCAATATTTGTTGTCCGATACTGATCTTTACGTGATGTCGGGATTCACATTTTCAAGCTTACATAAAGGTTGCGTTTAAGCCAATGTGTGAGCCAAATGGAGGTATTGTTTGCGTCGTATATAATTAGGCCAAGTGTGCACCTAGGATATGTTTTGGTTTTAATTTCTTCAATTTATTTCTTCTGTTACCGCGGTGGAAAACAGCGCTAACTGGATTGCCTCAAGAGGCTTCTGCAGTGTGTCAGAGGTTTTAGACGATGGATCCCTGTGATTGTTTTGCAAAATGATCTTGCACGACCAACTGAATCTAATTTACAGCCTCACTTATTACATAGGCTTCCCCGGTCAACCTGAATTGTGAGTAAAATGTCTAAGTTATGGGACGGATTGATAGGACAACTGCAAATCCGTATATATGCACCAACACAGGCTTATCTAAGAAAGCTTTATACGTAAGGTCTTGGTGTCGTAATGGCGTGGCATTGCAGCTCGACAGCGGGCCAATTAGATTCATTACGCTTGCTAGATTCCGCCTGACCCGTTCAATTCACGGGGGCGATTTGAAGGGAGAGTTCGCGATTGCGGGAGATTTATCATTTCATCAAATTAGATTTGAGCGGTTGGTAAAGAAGAAAGAGAAAAGGAGAGGGGGAGAAAAGCTGCAATTGAGGGAGATTGTGTAGGATAGACTAACTAACGTCGTGGGAAGAGTTCAAAGGCCTTTTGTGTGACCCGGCGGGCGTGAGCGGCTCGCCGAGGGCCAGCGGGGAGGGGAAAACGGGTAGTGCGCAGAGGGGTCGAAACACTTTTAGCAGTTATCTTGAGTAGAGACGAGCAGACGCATCCTATATATCAGTATGGCTATTGTAGTTTCAGGTTCAGGAAAGGGTTGGGTTGATTCATCGCGCTAGACGTATGGGGACACGGCGGCTCTCACATTCGATCAACTTGTCAATGCTCTATCAACAAAACGGACGATTCACAGCAGTGCACCACCAAGAGTTTGCAACACGTTGGCCATTCATAACGCCCGAAATTTGTCGACCCTTTCCAAATGCGCATTAGGTTGACAAATTACGCGCATTGTGATTGGCCAACGCGTTGCAAACTATTGGTGGCGCACTATTGTGAAACGGCCGTATTATAGTCCTGTAAAAGAAGCAGCATCCATATAGGCAGACCGCACAATGGTGGATTCACCACCACCGGAAGGCATTCCAACACTATGTCCCAACTGCAACTTACCCTGCCCGACCATTGGCCCACGTATATTTATAAAAACCTGCCAAACGTTATCAACAATGTCAAGTGTAAAGCCTTCGGAGATATAAATATTTACGCTGGAATCTAACTGCTGTTAGTTTTCCTACGTTCGGTTCACGTATAAGAAACGCTTTTCAAATTTCAAAGTGTGTATGTCGCTCAGGTTTGATTTAATTTTCTCCTTAAAATCCATGCTCGTGCTGCCACATTGATTAAATCCTAGCCAGCAACTATGGACCAGGGTTACTTGACTGATCTAACTCATCTGGGATCCTGTAGGCCCTAAGTGTTGGGCGATGACATCATACTCTAATATATAGATGGATATTACTCGAGACGCAAGGGCTCGTACAGGGAGCTATGCTTTTATGCATAATTGCTTAGAGATTGGAAATTTAACATCCTTTGAGCAGCGTGTTAAAACGTCACAAACGATTTGGCTAGCCTAAAAAATGCAATAGCTGTGTGATTATGCAGCCGATGTAGCTTGTGAAACCATTTAAATTTCGCTGAGACTGTTCTTGGACATCTGAAACACCATGAGGTATATCACGAAGTGATTCAAATGGTTTCTTCAATAATTAGGTGTATAAAAGTGAGTGACGTATGTAATCTACGAACGTGCTTAATCGTAAATGTCCAAACGTATCTGTCAAAATGAAGACAATTAACTGTAAGCGATTGATTTACATGAAGAAGCAGTTTCCACTAGCATTTACTTTAAATCTGTGATAACATCATATTGTCACCTTTTCCTCGGCTCCGTAGGGTTGATGCCCTAATGTGGCTCAGCAGCATGGACAATCTCTCTCTCTTTCTCTCTCTGTCTCGAGACTTGATTTTTGTTTCGCAGTTCAATTTCGCCCGCGGAGTCCAGACGGTGAGTCGCGGTTACCGTGCGATGACAGCGATGGTTAGGTAACCATAAACTGGGGCCGTGATAATTAAATTGCTCGGATGGCGGTTTTTATAGAGGAAGAGATCCCGAGATAATGTGACCGACGGCGGACATCTGGCGTGGTTACGACATGAAACATGAGTAGCAGGTTCTGAAAGATTTGTAATTTGTAAAAAGAAACTTGACCATTTTTTACACAGATTGGGGACGTGCGATAGGTCCAGCCTAATCCATCCTGAATGGGTCAGCAGTCGGCTTCACTGTTAAAAAAAGTAAGCAAGTCCACTTTGCTTCACTTTACTTCCAGAGATTGTTGACGTGTTTGCCTTCCTCCATTGTTCGAACTGATTAACAAAGAAGTTTCAAGTCATAAGGCAATCCTTTGCCCCCAGTCTTCAAAATGTGGAAGGTTGAAATATTCCGTTCGTTCTTTGCTTGAAGTTGAGGTGATATTCTGGATGTGAACCCTAGGAGAGAAACTCACTTGTTCTTCAATAAGACGTCACGTGTTGCCGCGTCTTTCTTTTTGAATTTGTCCTTTTTTGGGGCATATCTCGTGATGCACTTTTTGGGGTCATTTATTAGACCGTGAACACCCTTTAAGTCGAGGTTTACATAATGTTGTCAAGTCGAGGTTTACATAATGTTGTCAACACATTTCTCCACTAAACGGCTATTACGTATTAAGCGTTGGGAATCCAATTTTGAGTTAGTAAAGGATTGGTTCTGAGACTGTAATCTCTTAAGCGATGAAATTGCTGTCTCCGGAGTGTAATTGCCATCAGACCTAATGTAAATAAAATACAGACGCTGTTAAGTGCAGTGTCATCCGGCATTATTGGATTTATTATTCTTTGCGATAGTACACACGACGAAAATGTGAAATTAGACTCCCAGACTGCGTTATCGATTCTCTCGATCTTTGTTGTAATGATAATAATTAGTTTCGATAAAGATCGTTTTATTCGACGATTCGAGGACTGTCGACAATTGGGCTTGGTTTATTTTCATAACTCCAGCAACTGATAACACGCAGGAGGATTCATCCGTCAGCCCTGTCAACGCCGAGTCGAGAGCTCATTCGTATCTTGTCATGCTCTCCTACTCGTTATTGTCAGTTGGACAATTTTTCTTTCTGTGGACGCCAGCTTACATCGTTCCGCTTGGTTATGTGAATACCGGATGGTGGGTGGGCATGCTTTCACCGCGTAAAGGGGGGATTTTTTTTTTTTGGCTAGGCAACTTAGGATCGAGTTGTGGTGACATTTCTCATGTCTTCACACTGTTAACAGTCCCCAGAAAATGTCCCCAAAACTACTAAAACAGTACGCCTGGTGTTCTGTGTGTGGTGGGGGTTGCTCCTCCTTGAAGACAAGTCGTAATGTCAGACAATTCACTTCAGTCTTGTGTTTCCACGTGCACTGCTGAAGAACGTTTGTTCATCACCACTATTCCACATCCACAGGAATCTTGCTCCGTGGATGGATAGGAAATCTTCGGTGAAATAGTTACTAGAAAGTTTCAAATTTTTATGTAATGCTTGTATTAAAATAAAAAACTGAGTAAAGTAGATAATAACATGCGTTATATCTAAACAGAACATAGAACATTGACAAGAGAACAAATGAATTTACTCGTTATTGCGGTCACTCTTGTGTATGCTTCCTGGAATCAATACTGCGCCGATTTCTTCAATTCCAAAGCGGCATTTCATTCAGCGACCGATTGACACTGGACCGCACGGCCAACCTTTCTGCCTTTCTTGTGCACGTAACCGATATCGTGGAAAACAGCGACTGAGGAATCTAACAGAGACAAACAAAAATAAGCGACCAGGTTCCTTGGATCTAGCGAAGCGCAACAAAACGCTATGAATCATTCGCGGTAAAAAAATTCAAATTGCAGTTTCAAATTTCAAGTATGCGGGCGGGTACTTTCGGCCTTATTATTATTAACGGTTTTTAAATGCCAGTCGCTTCATATTTACAAGTTGTGATCGATGAAATATATCGGCCATAAATGACATTGAGAGCATTTTTCTGTTGTTACGTCCACGGCAATGCAAAATGCATCAGTCATTCTGAGTGTTTATTTCCTTTTCGATTTATGACATCATAGTGTAGAAACACATGTAGGCATTGGCTGTGGTTTATCGTTCTATTTTATATCTTGATTTGTGCCAAACAAATTGTGAACTGAAAACTATGCGTTGCTAATCAATGTGGAAGTATCGTAAAAAAAAAAAGGAAATTAGTCAGTAGAAAAGTCACATTTGGTAAAGTGCTCCGAAACGATAAGTGTAGATTACACAAATGTGACAGGTAACTACATAAATTGTTTAGCTCTACATCATTTCAATTGAAGCGTTGGTTTAAACAGAACTT
Source organism: Acanthaster planci (assembly GCF_001949145.1). The sequence continues at coordinate 3,134,341 of NW_019091385.1, read as the reverse complement.
GCCTTAAAATCTGAAAGAGTGGCTGAAATGCATCAGTTCGTTCCAGCATTTGAAAAAGTCATTGTTATAGTAAATAATAATGCGCTGGTGCAGACGTTGTGTATAGGATGCTCTTAAAAATGCCGCAGAGAAAAGGTCAGCAAACTTATTCCTTAGTGGTCAGGAATGTTATACAGTAAGCCAGATAAAAATAATGAAGCGCAAGTCCTTACAAACGAGAAAGACTCATGAACATTAAAACAAAACAAATTCCGCATCCTTTAGAAAACTGCACCCAACACTGTAAAAACCAACGCCCATTACAAACGCATCTTTGCGTTATTAAAACCGTTTAAAATTAAACACTTTTTATAGAAATGAAACTTGTTCGGTGTTCAATAGTAACCCGAAGATCGTGTTTTTATGTCTTGTTATTAACACCGAAACATATCAGTGAGTCCATATTTCCTAACGCATCCACAATTATTTGTTTTAAAAATAAACACCACAACTTGTTTGGCTTTTGATTATTAACACCACAGTATGTTCATAAAGTGTTTCCAGGAAGGCGTTTAAAGGGCGTTAAAACATTAACGTTTATTTTTACAGTGAAACCTTCAAAAGTCATGGTTGGCATTATTTTATTAACACCCTGCGCCCTCTAGAGCTCATATTGCACCAGTTGCATGCCATCTCGCTCCCCCGAGAGCGAACACGGTGTATATCCTTGCTTCATGTATCCATATACAAATCATGGAAGTGAACTCCGCACAATGCTTTGAGATGTCTGTACTTCCCTTATGACATTTATCAAAATCGGTTTGAGGAATTACTATTGTATCAACTGACAGGTTTTTAGATAAGCTGCTAATTTTTGGCAAGGTTTTTACGCATCTTCTCCACCTTAAAAATTTTTCATTAATCTAAGCACTTTTCTGTTTATGCAGTACGCCATTACTATCTGTTAATATCAAATCTACGCCCAACTCGTGTAAAGGTTTTTTATACTTCTGTTTCGCGTCCTTCTCTTCTTGAGTCACGCCTCGAGCCTCTCATCATTCACCCAACCACCCACACTTCTCATCGCTACCTTCCCCCTTTCTCCCTTGAGGGGAGTAATTAGAGACAGGGCGACGCATCAGTTCTCATTGCCAGTACAGGGCTGGCGGCTGGATCGCCAATATGCCCGCCATCATGAACAGATGCATCCCAGGCAGATGCGTGGGATTTTAATGTTTCCTTTTTTCCTCCTCCCCCAAGCTTATAAACCAAGCTCTTTCCCTTTAGCTCCTTCTATATTCTCTGATCCTCACATAATGTAATTTCTGGCTAGCACCCAGAGAAGAAATGACAGGAGTCTGCCTAGCGCTGCTCACTTTCCGATATGTGGTCTAAATATTATGGAAACCTTTAATAACGACGCATCATAAATTCTCCAGTTCTATCAATTAAAGTTTATAATTGCATTGCTGTTGTGTCGATATGGTCCCCGTAAGATTCATGTAAAGTTACCAACTGTGTAGGAAGAATTTTGAGAAGGTTCTAATTGCGTTAGCCACACAGTCTGCGTTGCTTTATATTTGTGTTTTCTGTTTTGTTTGGTTTCCTGTTTTGTGTCTGTGATTTGGGGGTTTCTGCTGACAATCGGTAAATAATATTCCTTATTCTAAAAACGCTACTTTAGCATGTTCCCTGAATCTATCTTATGCATTGCGATCTGATATCTGCCAAATAGTTGGCACCAGACCATTTTGGGTTCCATGCTTCACTTTCCTTTTTTAATGCTTCTTAGTGCAATTAGATCTAATAAACCAAAAATTTTAAATAAATAAAATCAATCTGCCATGAAGTTTTATTTCAAATTCAATATAACCATTTTATAAATAAGGTCATTGGTTCCAATATAACTGACATATGGTAACATTAAAATAACTGAATTATATTGTCAGAAACAAAATTGAATATAGAAATACGATTTCAAGCGAACTCTTAATCGCACTTGTTTATACGCCATTAAAGAAGGCTTTGAGGTATATTTTCCTGTCATTTCAGCAGTGGAGTGTTTTCTTCAAGTTTTTTCATGCCACTGCGATTACACAGCCCATGTGGAGCAATTATGCTAACTAATAATCACCATGGCAACATTATGCGGGGTCCGGGCGCACTAGAGTATGAAAAAGCAGAATATCAACAATGCTAAACAGCATTTCGTCGCCATCTTTCATGGTAGGAGCTCCAAACAATTGCCAGAGTTTGGAAATGGGACGAGGTTTCGTTAAAAGACAGTTTTGGACGTACATTGAGCTGCAGCCTTACCCTTTCTCTATTACTCAAATTGGCGTTGCAGGGGTTTCAAAGAAACCAATTATACAAAACTCATGATGTGTCATGGAAGGTCGTCGTTTTTGTTAGTCAAAGTGCAGCTTAAACAACTTCTAGATTTATTAGAAACGAAGTGCACATAATCTAAGCCCACATTTCACGCCATGGCATATATTTTGTTTGAAAAATCGATACAGAAAATACTCATTTTAGGCAAAGTTTAAGTTTAAGCATGAGCTACAGGTCTCAACCATCTGTAAATGGATCAAAGCACTAATGATTATTTACGAATTGTCGCTTGACCTTCACTTGTGCAAACGTTCCAAACATTGCCGAATTTTACTGTCTGGCCAGTGTCAAAGGGCGCCTTTTAATAGACGCCTCCCGCCCTTATGAGTAAGTTGCAGAGACTGTTAATTGAAATTGTACAGGAGTGAAGCGCGGTTAACGGATGTGGATACGGAACGGACCAACGAACATGTGGAATGGCCCCCTTAATTATCAATGCCAATTCCATTTCTCCAGGGTGTCACAATTCTCTATCTGGCCTTGATTAATACGATGGCGTTGACTGATAGGGACTTGCGTCAGGCGCGGAGATCGCCTGACGCGAATTCTTGGCGGGAAATCGAGAGTTTTCTAAGCGCAGCCTTTCTGTGTTTGCTTGACTATAACTGTGTTTACTGTTTACGCGCTGGACATTTTGTGCGTCACTGCTCTCCATTTGTCACAATTGTTTGGTAATGATGTGTGCTTTCCAAAAGGTGACTTAAAAGCTAACTTACTAAAGAGAGAGAAAATGACTTCAAATCTAAGAGGCTGAATTGGAGTTTTCTGGTCGAAATGTTTGACTGGTGAATCTTGATTTGAAATATTATCATTTTCCACCAACATTTGTACGCTGTACGAAATTTTGTATTTCCATTTTTATGTTAAATTAATTGCTAAAGAAATTGGGCATGCAAACGACAGGTTGTTTGTCATAATTATCCATGTATTGTTACAAGCTATCTGTGTTACAACCCATACAAGGTACGAGGGCAATTATTTGCTAACACGTTGGCCGGTGATAGCTGTTTCAACCATCTTCTGGCTGACACGCGTAACGGCAGTACTTAATAAAGCTCCATTCTTCCATTTTGCTTTTTAATGTCTTTATTTTGTTTGATCAAGAGGGTCTGTTACTTGGAGACAGGGCTATTAAAGCGCAGTATGTGGTTAATAATCCAGCCATCTGTCCTCATTTTCAATCAATCGGTTCCTCATCATCGGGGAAGGGAGGAGGAGAGCAAGCAGACCGCGGTCTACCACAACCAGCTGGGGATTGCTTGGAGTCAAGGCTAGCATAACAGATTACAGTCGGCCGGTTACGTTGACACATTCCCGGATACAGCCTTAGTCTAATTTCCCCGGATGAGAAACAAAATAATCCTATCAAATTGAAATTGAAAAATGTAATGAAACCCCCTAGCATAAGACGCCATACAGGCAGCTCTGGTGCAGTTTTACTACCATGAAATACATTCAACCATGGAGGAAGGAAAAAACACCTCCGTGATCCAACAGTGCAAAAAGGGACCATTTTATGCAATTATTAATGTGGTTACGCGATCGATTTCTAGTCAAAAGTGCTCGTTTCGATCTCTTCCTGATAGAAGTCTGCTTATCTCAAGGAAGAACGTTACTAAATTGCTATTACCCCAAGTCGGTTGTGACACAAGTGGGCCCTTTGATTGGTGAAGCTCAGGCTAGAATACCTCCTTATTTGCGTGGATGCAGAAGGCAATCACCTGGTACCAGACTCAGGATATAATCCATGAAAATGTATGACGATGCAGTCCAACACTACGTCTCGTACGGAACACTGTACCCGACATCAGCCAGGAGCAGTGCCGTGCTACGTTGTATTATTACAACGTAAGCAGATTTCAGCAATCACGTGACTGTGGGTGGTTAATTGACAGCTCACAAATAATGAAAGGGGACTCGTTTGAACGTTTGTTAATATGACTTTTTTTCAGAGGAAGTGCAAGTGTGTGATGGTAACACGCAGAATGGTCCAATTAGAATATACTCAAAATGGCGATGCCAAACAACTCTGGAAAAAAAAGCGTGAAACATCTGCCGTTTCATCGGCATTCCCATGCGGTAAATGTTCCACGCGGCTGACTCCAGAAGCAGCCCTGCCCTCATTACGGACATACATCGTTAAGCCCATGAGTACACATGCCATATCGGGATGTGATATACGCGTGGTAATCGGATCGGATTGGCTTGGCCTTGTGAAAATGCGGACTCTACGACAATTGACAGATGCGCTTCTACCATGGATAGCTAACAAAGATCGCAGCCAGCAGCTCTCCATTTTTTCCTTCACCAAATTCCCACTGTCAATTTTTGGAATGTCCTGATCGGCTTGTGATCTTATGCAACCGTTTGAGGAATTTAAATATGGCGTACAATTTGCTTGGTTCAAGTAATTGGTGCACCATTTCAAAATATAAAATATGTCTCCAAAGATTTCCATCCGTTTCAAGAATAATCAATCGCTGTGTTTCAATAATTGAAAGCGTCTCAAAATCTACTGTACTGTCGGATTTTTTTTTACTTCTAAGTTATGGGAATGACGTTTCCATTCTCAGTTCAACTTGATTTCAAATCCATTTCTCACTCATTTAGACGAGCATGATGATAAACCCACTTGAAATCATTCTGAGCAATGTAAACGTAATCTATGTGGCAAAATATCATTATGCCAGGAAGGAAACGAAGTCACTGTTGGAAAGTGAAAACAACTCTATCTTAGGAGAATGGCTTCCTTGTCCTTTGCAGATTTCAATTCATGTTTTTGAGAATTTGTAAATATTATGGCAAAGAACGCGATCTGATGTGATTGTAAGTCAAGTATAATTTTATTTAAGATCGGCAAATGATACTGCACTTTCAATCTTTCACAATCACCTGTCTTTTTAGGGGACCTGCGAATGCGGCACGCAGTAATGCCCAAGTACCAGTGAAGGCAAACGTAATTAATAGACACGTCCATTAGAATTATTTTACCATAGAGTTTCCTGACATTCGACCGACCTAACCACGTGGATTAAATCCCTTGATGCCAGGATTTTGAAAATGTTGGCTTTTGGAAAAGTAATTCTATCAGATGAAATACAGTGTAAAGGCCGGTTCATACTACAGGCAAACGTGAAAGCGAAGCGGATTTTATGTCAAAACGATTTGCAAAGAAATTTCGCTCGAGTTGAAATGTGTTCAACTTTTGCAAATTTGCAGCGCAAATATTTGATCTGACGTCACAAATCCGCGTTTGTGTTCGCTTTCGCGTGAAGTATGAACCGGCTTTAACGCCAATAACAAATATAGTAGATGTGAGGAATGAGAGTCGGATGAGCTTTGGCAGTTTGGTGACGTTAACTGCCTGCACTCGAGCCCCAAAGATAGCACGCTGTGTGTGTGGTGCGTTAGATTTGTCTTTGTTTGCAATAAGTAATATGCACCGGAAATGTAGGTAAGTATAATTACATTTGGATGCTATGCACGGCTATTTTGAAACCGTAAGTGAGTTACCCACTTTTCGTAAACATCCATGCATGACATTATTTGGTTAATCATTGCAACGGGGCACATTTTAAGACCTATATACGGCTAAGACCTGTATACTTCTTTCCTGTAATCGAACATTTTCTCCTCGAAATTCCATGGACTAAACACACATAATTAGTCACGGAGATTCAAGTGGGTCTTACAATGAGAAATGAAGCCCCAAATTTGTGTACAATAACACGAGGTTTAACTTGCATAATCTAAGCTTATCCTTTTTCAGTTACAACAGAGAGAAAATACTGTTGAGTTGAAGACTGGCAATATGCTTCGACCATTAAGCGTTCACAAGATTCGAAAGTTGACACAACCTTTATATGTAGCACGACAGTGCATTTTGCTATCGTCAGTAGATAAATCTCATATCATTTCAGTACCTCACGCTTGGCTATGCGGCACAGATGCACACTCCAGCGACAACTATACCAGTCCAGGCAAGGCCAGATATCCCGTCGAGACGAGCAGCACATTAGCCGGTTCCCATTTACCCATTTACCGCTCTGCTACCTCGGCGCGCAGCTTGGGACCAAGAGGCTAATCCCAGCGGGTGATCATCTGTGCAAATATAGGCACTGCTCGTTCAGACGAATAAAACTGAGAACAATTTTATCGCCTGGTCGAAAACACAGAGATAACTTTGGTTAATGAGGCGTGCCTTTGGGGGGGTATTTTTCCTTGATGGGCGTGTAGAGAGCTGACCGTTATAGTGTGACACTTCTTGTGTGCCTGGCCAATATTTCTTCAAATTTCAGAGAGGTAATTCATCGAAAAGCTACAATCAATCTTTCTAATCCTAAAAGAGCACTTTGGTCCGACATTGTCGGGGATACCTCCGCTCATCAGAACTCGGTAACCGATGATTGGAGTTGACATAGCGTATCGCTCACGAGCTATTTTTTATTGAATATTACTGGTAGCTGGCAGCAGCAGATTGAGACGCTGCCGTTAATCGTCACAATTTCGACTCTAATCCATTCGAACTATTCCCCCGACAATTTTGGTTTTTTTCTGCCGTGTTTTTCGTTCACAATTGGAAGACAGAAATGTGCAATTAAGCAAACAGAGGCAACAACAAACTTTAGGAGAAGAGGTTGCAAACTCGGTAAATCAAAATTATAACTCTGGAAAAACTAGAACTGCTAACATTTCGAACGACTAATAGGCCTATATAGGCCTATATTGGTTTTAAGAACATTCATTTACATTGTCACATTATATCCGATAAAAGATGTTCGTTGTAAAAAGTGTCAGTAAATGTCTATTATAAAGATCTCTTTGGCCATTGCTGGTATAGACAAATAATTATTGCTAATGTACGTTTATATACAGAAATATGAAATAAATTCCACCTGCCAAGCATTTTAGCCATGCCCAAAACAGCAGGTTACCAGTAGACCTTTCGATAATGACCCTCTCTAGATATGCCCTACTTCTTGGGTATCAACGGTGCATGCGAAGCAGGGTTACACGTCCCTAGCACCTCCGTGAACCAGACTACCGGGGCGGTCTTGACCAGAGATATTCTCGGTCTGCTACCACGGACGGAGGGTCACCAGTGCTCTCACTTTGCCTGATGTGCGATAGTTCAGTCATTTCTCTATGCCTAGTCCATTTTGCTGTCCTCTTTGCAGTGCCATCCCGGGATAGCCGCAGACGCCCTCTTCGATCAGCTCTATCGTAAGCCCCAGATGACCATGCTGCTGGGCAGCCAATGCTCCGAGGTGTCCAAACACATCGCGCAGATCGTACCCTACTGGAACCTCGTCATGGTAAGTGCTGACAAATATAAGTCGGATGGGGGAATGCCGAGATCTGACCACACATGCATGGTCAGAGTGAAGGCCCGTTTGGGAACATGTTAAAAAGAACTTTTAAGGTTCACAAACCCGACAGTTTAATGACCGATATTAAGACACAAATTAAACCAGACGGAGAAACCAATAGCATGATTTAATGATACATGCTGCTATGGGCACTGAAATCAATGCGCTGAGAAGAATAATCAACCGCTGAAAACGAAGCCATCAACTTGGGTATCAGTCGTACCAATAGAGTCGCTGGAAAGGGGACTTATGAAGTGCAGAATTTAAATGTTTGGACTAGCAATAGGAAGGCAAAGAGTTCTCCCATATATTCATGAATTTGTACTTTGGGGAAGTGGGTGTGTTCTTTTACAACATGGCCAACTGTAACAATTTCGATGAAAAAAAAGCGAATGCCCAGTAATGACCTTATGTGCGCTCGGCACCGAAATTTACCGCATGGTGTTTGCCAGACGCTTTTAATCCCGATCCATTATCATTGTCTAGTAAATAATTCGTGTGACATATTCCATCATTGTCAAACTCTGTTTGGTCTAATCTACGCTTCATTGCGCCCAATGTCTTATCGTATCCAGCGATCCAGAAACAACTTCATTCACTCAGAAACGATTTCCGCGTTGGGCGATCTCAATGAGCTAATTGGATACGATCTTCCCATCGGTGAAGAATTGGAGTGCTTGTGTGTCGTGTTGTATTGAGGCGGCAATAACTTTCCGCTGGTGCATATTCTGAAGGTAATCGGCCGGCAAAGTGTCTCATCCCATCAAGCAACACGGCCGTACTCGTTATCCCCCTATCAACTGGCATTCTTTCCCTCCCAGTGTTTAATTCTGCTGTCACCTGTTGTATTCAATAAAATGGACAGGGCGTACGAGTTTCACGCAATCGCCGGCCCAATGGGCTTTCTTCGAACGTATCACCTCTTACGTGCTTGCAGTTTGAAAAATTATCACCATTCTTATTGCTATAAATTCACATAGCAATCTTATCATTTCTAGAGATGTTCAAAGTGAAAAAGGACATTTCACACGGCATCTCACTTTTCCACCTTATCTTCATGATTTTGTGTCAGACACATTTTGTGCCTAGGCTTTGTTGTTCACTTTTGAATGGCTGGGAAATCTCAGTAAGTCACTCGTCCCCCAATATTGTCCTAAAACATCGTAATAGACATCAAAGAAATTGATATTATTACTTTACACCCGCTGTTGGTTAATTTTGATGATAATGAGACCAATGCTTGACAAAAAAAGTTTGTGCATAAGTCTGGTCAGTTGATATATTGACCCACTTCAAATGAACCCTGTTCAACAAACTTTGCCTTCTTTTAAAAAGGTGTTGTCAGTTTCCCTCAAAGTAACTTACATGATCTTGATGCTTTTTGTCAGGATGGTCATCTCAAGCAATACGCCTGCTCATGTTGCATTTGCCCTGCTTCAATTCGTGCTGTCTTTAATCTGATGTTACGTGTCACACGTGCGGGGATGCCCATGCGCGCCGTGCACCCAGCCGTGTCTTTCTGATAGAAATTGGTTCACGTAACGTGCACCCCGCGTCTTTCAAAATATCATCCATCTGGCACGTGCACATGAACTACGCGTGCAGCATGGTGGGATGCCGTGGGGTAATCGTTATGTAGGCCGGGCAAGGCGCATAACACAAGAACGCGGCGAAATCCTGCCCACGTGCTTGGGCTAAACTGGCTGGATTTTATTAACAACCGATAATGTATTAATACAAGAAATTGTAAGAGCTCCTTTAATGCGCGACACTCGACAATTTGCTTTAGAGCAATTTCTGTATCGACCTTTGGGGCTCATACCATAGTCGGAAGGTAAATTTGCAAACTTTTGAAAAGCTGCCTTGGATGGGATCTACTGATCTTATACTGTGTTGGCTGTGTACAATAATGTAATGTTCTTTTAAAGCTGCTGATCCAATTTTAACGTGCATATAGGTATCTTATGGCGCAACATCAGTGACGCTCACCGACAGGGAGTTTTACCCGACTTTCTTTAGGACGGTGTCCCCCGATTCTTCCCACAATGCAGCCAAGGCGGCCTTCATGGAGTACTTTGGATGGTACGAGATTGCTAGTCTGATAGAAGAGGAGGAGATGTTCTCATTGGTGAGTAAGAAAGCCCGGGAAGACAGTGATATTGTCGGATATGGGAAGGTTCACATGATAGTATTCAGCAAAACAGATGTCTGGAAGTTATTCAAGGAATTTTATTTGTACTACTTGGACGTAAAGTGCGTACCATTCCATCGACTACTCGAACTGTTTCGAAATAAAACGAACTGAAAAAGATGCGAACTGAACTCAAGCACTGACTGGTCGGATACCAACTCAGGCAAACTTGACAAAGAGACCGAGGGTTTGTTCAGCGCGGCGCCAGTCATATCTTCACGAGCTTTCCTCTCGTTAATGCAGAGAGGCGACTGCTTATATCAGTATCTGGACAAATTCACCAAGTGTTTATGTGAGGGTCAGGATATTCCGCGGAGACTGAGCAAGCATTTTAGCCAATTCCACAAGCCCTCTCAACCGTTCCAGCGCAATTTATAATCGTGCCGCTTTTTATAGTCCTCTACATCACCCCGGCCCCCACCGCGGATAGTTTGATTGATCGCCTCACGAACGGCATTAATCTTGGCGGGAAAAGCTCTAACGTCAGTGATGTTTTCTAATGCGTGAAAACAACACAAGGGCTTTTCCAGCTATGGAGAAACTTATATATTGCTCAACCACGTGATCGTCTGGCTGTTTCATATCGTGTATGCCATGGTTACCACAGATAAACGGTATCCTTGTTTTCATATTTAATATCCTAACTTAAGTTCTTATTTTTCTCGGCTGCGTTAACGTTCCGATGAAACTGAAAACCATTTAGCAAAAATGAGCTGCTGCCTTGTTCACGCAGAGTTCAGATAAATGACTTCTTTGTACCGTTTGTGTTTATTAGAGATCTTGCTCATTATACTCAGCGGAGAAGACAACATGTTTGCTGCTACGAAGCGAGGAAGCAGTCCCCAAGTCGTTCTAAAGTTGCCCGCAGATAGCAACCGGCATCCGATGGGTGGCCCCATTTCTCACATAAACGGAAACGTATTGTCTGTGAGCCCTATATCGTAGTAATATCAGTCCATGCATTACGTCTTAACCTTTACTCCGGGCCTAGGGAGGCACTGAGGGCATCTATTAGCCTACATCCCGCATCATACAGTTCCCTCCTCCAAGTCCTGAAGAGGAGGACAATCTTTCATCCCGGCTTCCTTTCTTTTTTCCTTTGTACCCGCCGGGCGCTGGGCCAAAGTTGGTAAGCCATCCGATACAACGACTGATCCGAGTTTAGAATGAAATTGCGCTCCATTTTGCCCTGCGGCCGTGCATGATAGTCAACTTGTTGTTATCGTTCACTAGGTCTTTAATTTCCCGCTGCTTTTTTCGTCAGTCAGTGTTGGTTTCGTTTTTGTCGATGTGACCCAATTTCGCGAGCGCGAGGCAAAATTCAATAACGAGTGGCGTATAAGTTGCATTTGTCTGGTAGCACAAACGGACATCGTCTAATTTTTCAACTACATGTATTGAGAGTGAATTCTGATTTAGGCTAGCGTTAGCAGTCTTTTTCATTTTTCTTATTCCCTTGGAACAAGTCTTGACGTGTGGGGCGCAAGCACCACGATAGGTACGCCTTTATTTCATTAATTAAGCCAACGGTATACAGACCCATAACGCGCCGCTAAAGAATTGTATTCCTTTTTTTCATATGTCATTGGATGCGTCACATCCGTACCTAAAGTGAAACGTCACCGATCTCCTCTTTAAGAGGTCCGACTAAAAAGTGTACGCTCCTTTAGATAGGCAGGAGAAAAAGGAACATGTGAATAAGCACTATTTTTTATTATTTATATTAGATTTCTTAGTTGATATAGGCCTATACAATAACTGGTGGAAAACCACAGGGACTCATATTTGTTTTCATTCTAAATCCACATCAACCTGACCAGGTGTTCTGTGGTGTTACATCATTTGATTTGGGTAGTCGTGGATCACTCATTCAAAACCTGATTGCCGTCCATCGAGTCTACGTTGTGACAATAGCACATTCTCACTCTGATATAATGGATTTGGATCGGAAAGTCTCAAGCCAGGTGTTGGCTCGATTGCTTCTGAGCAGGCACAGCGTATGTTCCGCTTGGTATGGTTTTAACTCAAAACCCACCAAAGCATCTGTGGGTTTTGCTCGGACTTTCTCCTTTGCATCAGGTAATTGTGAAAGTACTTCGAAAGAAACCAAGATGTAGATCAAATTGAAGTAACCTTAAGGTGGGGGACGATACGAGTCTAATTCATGAAAAAAGGTACCCCGGTATGGCCAGTTAGAAAACACATTTCAAATATTGATTGTATACTGTTTCTAACTTGGCTAAATTCGGCCGCCCCCTTCAACAATCTGGTAAAATTCATTTTGATATCGTCATATTAAACGATAAAGGCTCATTACCTTTTAGTTAGTCTGTTTAAAATTCAAATATCAAGACAAGATCACGTTAAGCTGTAAAAGCGATCTTTGAAAAGCCAAAATGTCCATATTAAAGTCAAGACAAGCACAAATGGCCGAATGGTGCATTATACACTGTATATTTTTGTTTGAAGGAGGGTGCTCGTCACTAACTAAAATAATACAAAGACTAACAAAGGGGAAAACTTACATTAAATTGCAAAGTGGATTGCGTTTCTAAGGAGTCGTTATTTGCTTCAAGCATTGATGGTTTCCATCTGGATTCCGCCATATGAGAAATAAAGGCAAAAAATGACGCGAGAAGGCATGAGCTGCCCGGCGTGTGAGGTCTCATTTGTGGTTTCCCGACCCCAAAATAAACCGGGACAAGCTTGTCCACTTTTCAGAACCTCAATCAATGCCAGGGATCACAGCATTTGGTGTGAAAATGACAATCAAAATATCACCCTATCTCCTATCGTGTGCCCTGGGGAGGCTTCAAAACGTGGGAATCATCTCGGTAAGTCATACCTTTGCAGAGTGTTGTGTGGGTTGGGTTTGCGTAGGCCTTTGGCGAGCGTGCGCCGCCGGAATGTGCACGCACACGCCATTTGTCTCACTTGAGCCTACTGCTTCAAATTGCCCGTGTGAAGTATGTACTGTTGATGGGATTTCGTACACACATTAATGAGGGATTGAAAACATATATGTAGCCCTTAATGAAGTGGTTACGTTACTTCGCTCAATGATAGATTACGCGATTGCTCCTAGATGTTTTAAAATGTGTCCATATTTCCATAATTAATGCCTGTTTTTCCAGAAAAGTGTCAGTCTAGTCCCAACAAAAATCTCAATGAGTTATGCATTTTATGATCAGTTTATTCGTAAATATCTCAAATCTGATTCCCAATACAGAATAAGATAAAAATTAAAATGTGACATTTCGTTATTTGGCATATGGAATGCTAGGGTATGTTGATTCAAGCATATAAGAAGAAAAAAAAGTTGAGTTTTCGCTTTTCCGTAGGCAACTCGATCTTGCAGTGTTATTAAGGTGGCAAACCACAGGGTTTGACAAATTCAACTTGCTATGCTACTATCGCGACGACGATCAGGCAGCTACGAAGAATACATTTGTATCTGTATTTGTATCAGATAATCCATGAATCTCAAATATTAATTCGTATAATGTAAGCATTTTTGGCTCAGTTAAATCAAAATGCTCGGCTGTTCGAATAAGTACTACTCGTGGGCGACTTACGACTGAAAGAGGCCCTGGCTTTTCCTCTAAGACGGCACTATACCTGCCGACATTCAGAAATGAGAAAGACTGCAAATATATACACACGAAGCTTGGGTAGTATTCTCAAATGTGCTTAGGGGCATCCGCTATATTCACCAAGCACGACCACGTCTGTGGCCGTGCATATAGCTATGACCTATTTGCTACCGGTGTGCAAATATCAAATTTTACAGAAAGAAGCCATTGTTTAAGGGGTTGTGCGGGGGTTCGTGATGTTCCGTCATTTGCAGAACGTATGGCGTATTTCTTTTTTTTTTTATTCGTAAAGTTTATGATTTGTTCCCTGAAGGCACTCTCCGATCTGACACGCTACCTGCAATCGTCGAGCAACATTACGATCTCGGCCTCACTCAACACAGAGGACGACCTCGCAGCCAAGATGCAGCAACTCCAGGTGAGGTGCAGGGTTTCCTAGATACCACGATGCACTGCCCTGGGAGGGCGGATACCGTCTCTTGACGGATCTCAGTGGTTGGAGCGTATCATATTCGTGGCAGTGCACTGGTTCTCAAACTTTGCTACGCATTTTTACGGAACATGAGCTGGAAACGAAGCAAACATGCCACTCCCTTGAAAATACAACCGGACAGGCGTGCAGGGATAATCGTATACAATGTAAGAATGATCTACGTATCACTTTGGACTAAATTAATGAAATGAATGCCCGGAAAGTATCATGCACATTAATATGAAGAATGAATCAGAAATCTAGGGTAATTTTTCTTGCGTACTTGAAAATAGATCAGATCTACCACCTAAATCTATATAAGGTTATGTGTAGTTATTATCTAAGGCTGATGTGCTTCGTTTTATTCCATACTCCAGATATCCTTTCAAGCAATGAAGACATTCGGTCACATTAGATGGTGCTATTAGTGTTTGTTTTGGAAGATGACGTTGAAAATGGGAAAAATCATTATCTAACACTACAACGTGCACGCATTAACGTTAACGTGGACTTTAGCACAATTTATCGGAAGTTGTCATCGCCAGGTACCAGCGAAGTAGCAGAAGGAGTCGCAGAGGGAGGCGACGGCTCCCTCATCACCTAGGCAATAATCAAACGGCAGCAATTACCCGATAAGGAGCTACCGTGTTTCTAGAAAAAACCTCTAGCGCGGTGTCGAGGGTTGCCTGGTATCGGCACGAAATCCCCTGTCCCTCAATGGAGCGTCATCCGCCTTGTTTTCTTGTGTTGCGGAGTGAGGCTCGTGCCGTAAGGCCCGTCCAGACGTTGTCAGCGGTGCTTAACGGAGGAACAAATCACGTCTGCGCTATGAGGAAGCCGAGTGTGAATGGAAAGCACACATTTCCTTCGGTTGTTCTTAATTGGGTTGAATTTTGGCCCGCTTTTTGTTAAAATGGAGGTATCCATCATTTTGAAAAAAAAATTGGAAGTTGCAGTATTCACATGATTTCCACAAGCAACATGTACCCCACATAGATTTACCTTGCGTTCACAGGTTGAATTGCAAGAAAAGCGGGGTTTTCTTTTGTGAATGATGGATGGAACAAGCAAAAGTACCGGCAATTCGATTTTGTCTACATCATTACGAGTTGTGAGTTGGTAGGTTGACATATAGAGTGCATCGATGAAGTTAGTGGCAACGAACTTCTAGATCAGAATGGTAGATGGGAGTGGTTTGGAGCATACCGCTCATAAAGTAAGCATGACAGAACTTCCTGATTACACGCATTTTACATCAAATGTTAACCTATAAAAGGCATTAGTTTCACTTTTCAAATCGTGTTTTGTCTTTAAAGGAACAAGATGCACGCATAATCATAGGTAGCTTTCAAGAAAGAACGGCAAGAGCTGTCTTCTGTGAGGTGAGAGACTCTGTCCCTGTAGTTTATGGTCAGGTTTGTGAGTGGTATGGGGAATCAATATATTTCCTTGATAAGAGCTAAATTTTTGACAAACTAACATCGTATTGGTGCTGCCGAGGAACTTTCGTTGCACTAGATATCTGTTTAAAAAAAGACCATTTAATTAGTTTTGCTCCTCAATTTCCTGTCTGTTTCCGACTAGGCTCACAAAATCAACATGTACGGGCCCAAGTACGTGTGGATTTTGCCGGGCTGGTTCCAGAGGGAGTGGTGGCGGGCCGAAGCGGACACGGATTGCTCTGCGGAGGACTTAGCCGAAGTGGCGGAGGGCTACTTTGCCATCGACAGCCTTGATATCAATATTGACAACCGAAGTTCCATCTCGGGACTTGTGAGTTCATCCCGCTTCTGCTTCTGTTTCAATACCCTTGCTCCTGGAAGTCTTCTTGCTTGTATGTGGGTGAACCTGATGGAAACAGAAGAACTAATGAGAGCGACAGAGAAATGAGGAAAAGAGCAAAAATAACCGAAAGCGATGGCAGTGGACATCTGAAATGCAGACGGCAGACTTTTATGTATACTATCGATACGTAGCTCACTTAATATACAGCAATTACTGTAATCCCGCTTTGCAGGTGTCAAGAGCACCAATATCTCGAGTTACTAGTACAAACACTTCAACTTCTCAGAGTTTCGAAAAAAAATCGATTCCGATCGCATGTTGGTTTAATATACCTGGAATCGATACAGGAATCGACACTTGGGTATTTATCTTAGAGCTACAAACCTGGGTACGGTACGATCAGTTCTTATATTTCCCCTGAGGACTGTGGAGTATTCGGTTTTTCAACCAGTTTTTAAATCAAATTTCCCTAGTTTCTTGTACATCTGGTCTGGTTTTTAACACATTTCTCCAGGCACAGACGATATCCATTACAGCTGTACCTCGATTATTCAATAAATGGCTCGCAGTAAAGAAAAAAATCACAGTAATAAATCACTACATGTCGCCTGAAACAGAATAAGTGCCTCGCCTCTTTTACAAAACTCCTGCAATGCCATTCATTAGTTTTCAGCCCAAACGTGAAAATACGGCCATATAGCCTTTGCCACTCTATGCTTGCATTATGTGGGAGGTTTAGACATGTAAAAAGCTCTTCCCCCTATGGCATTCAGGTGCGTAACACGGCGCGCCCGTTATGTTTTCAGACGGGCATTTCGGCACTTCCCACGCTAATTTGGAGCTCGCCCGCGAATGAATCATTCATCTAAACACGAGATGTCACGAGAGCCACTTCAGTAGGGGGAGAAAAGGCATGCTTGATGCCGTCTTGAGCACTGTTGAATGGTTGGATTAAGTTTAGCCCCGGCATTCTATGCGGCTGCAATGACCCACGGTGCACTGTCACCGGCGGGTTTAAAAACTCAGTTTCTGCTGTTAATATTCGACGCTTTTTTTCAATTATATTCTATTGTATTCTAATGCTCCATTTTGAAGCAACCAAGTAAAATCATAAAATGCATTTCTAACAAGAAACATCTATCCTTTATCATCAGACATCGCACGCCTTTGAGGTGGAGATGCTGAAGAGGGGTGTGCGTTCCGCTGGTAGCCAGGCCCCTAACACGTACGACGCTATCTGGACCATGGCTCTTACCATCAAGTCCGCCATGCATCATTTGAACAGGACGGAGGTGGCCAATCAGAGCACGAGTATTGCCAACGCGAGCCGCTGGGGGACTGGCTTCACTTATGACAACAGGCCAATGAGGGATCTCTACGCGGACATCGTGTCCGATATACGATTTATAGGAGTGTCGGTAATGTTGGAGAAATATAATTCACCGAAATTAATTATCTCATATCTCACAGGGTACTGGTAATGAATAAAATGACCTTTTTCCAGTGATGGGACGGAAATTATAATTTCTTTCATTCACATGGAATTGTGTGATAACTATGGTATTGCTTCTCATAGGGACCAATCAGATTCAAGGGGCCGGACCGTTACGGAGTGACGACATATCGGCAGAATCAAGGTGAATCGTCTTTTATTACGGGTTAAACCGCCCAGTTTACGGGTGGGTAGGGGAGGATGTACTGAGGCCTTTATAACGGGCATCAATATAAAAAACAAAGACATGAGACATTTTTGTAGATGAAATTTCAGGCTAATCGTGGTTAAAGACCCAGAGTATACTCCCGGTTCTTTTCAGAACCACACATACTCATGAGAGATATATTCCTTCGCATGGTGCTACCGCAAACCTTTCCACTTACTACATTTTGTGTACTTAATGTTAAAAATTAATTCAATACGTAGTACACTCGTTTCCTAATGGTTGCACCATCAAACTTAAGATTGAAATGAAACGTTGGAAATGAAATGTTTTGTTGTTTGTTTGTTCGTTTGTTCGTTCGTTCGTTCGTTCGTTCGGTCGGTCGTTCGGTCGGTTGGTTGGTTTGTTGGGTTGTTCATTTGTTTGTTGGGTTGTTGGGGTAGTTTTGTTTTGCTTTTTTTGTGTGTGTGTCTGTATTTCTTCACTTTTGACCTAAACAACTGTCTTCCTTTGGGTCCAAGTTAGCCCTTGGCCTGGGACCGCCCTGCTGTCAACTTGAAGCCCCGCCCTTAATATGCCTTTCGCTCATTCCAGGTGGTGTAATGAGGTTGGTGGCGCTATTTTTCCCCGAAGAGAGACGCCTCGTTTTGGAGGGACAGGATTTGACGCCTATCCAATGGGAGGGTAAGATTTTTGTCACACACAGAGCATGACTGTCACACCTGCCATGCAGAGTTTAAATTAGTGCCAACGATCGCCATGCGCAAAGTTTCACGTCGTCGTCGTTGTGTGTGTGAACAAAACGAAAATTTGTACACCTTAATGCCTTGCTCAAGAGCTTTACTAGCATGCACGAGGTTGAACACAAACTAAACATTTCAGCCAAGGGTACTTACTGTTTCTAAACAGATATACATGAGAC
This sequence comes from Acanthaster planci, assembly GCF_001949145.1. Next base: position 3,115,981 of record NW_019091385.1, on the reverse strand, counting down.
ACACTGATAATTTATCAAATATTTGTCATAAAATGGGTGCGCAATTTGACTGATTTGTTATTACTTACAGAGGTCCCATGGAATATGCAATCGTTCGATAGAGGTGCAAACGCATATCGTCCAGGTGGTTGAGGGTTCGGCCGCTAGTTTGGCCTACCAGAGGTTTGGCTTGAAAGAAACTGTCCGACCTTTCATGAGATTTTTTTTAGCTTTATGTGTATATTTGCGCAGGTGGTTCAGTGTTGTGCCGGTGTTAGCCCGGTGTGGTTTGTCTATAGAATGAAATCGATCCGCCGTGTGCATTGAGAGAATGACTGGCAGTTGAAATTTCTGCAGACAACTCACTGTAAAAGCGTGCTTCGCAAAAATCACATAGAGACGTTTATAATGCAGGGAGACATGTTATTAATTGAAAAAGGGACACAAAACCATCTGCGACTACGTGAAAATAATCACTATAGATGTATCGTACTGCAAAACGCATTGCATACATTGCGTGGAGCGTGTATCTGTCCTTAAAAACTTCGTGTGAATTATTTTTCATGCATCGATACCTAAGTACCCAACAGCCTTTGGGTCGTTGATGTTACACAAACCTAGAGTGCAAAGTACAAAAGTAATGAAAACCCACGTGGGATGAAATACAACTTCTCTGTTTTAGTATTTTCTTGCAACCTTGGTTAATCGGGTTGAGTCCAAATGCTGTCACAGTGAAAAGGCTTAGTTCAACCACTTTATTAAAGCATACGCGCCTCTTATCAAAAGATCCGCCAACAAGCTTTGTGCATCCAGTCATTTCACAGCATTGATGTTTAATATAGCATTTCTCCCGCGCAAATCCCCGACGGAGCACTCACGGGTCAGCGATGAAACTGTCGACACTGATAATTTGGTCGCGTAACTCAAGCAATGCAGTCTCTGGCCGTTGTGAGGAGCTCTGGAAAACGGATCAAAGGGGGCAAGAGAAACCAAAAACCCATTTTTGTGAGCACCCAAGACAGAACCCTGAGCACCAGAATGAATTAGTGACGGGTTTGTTATTGCCGCATGAAAGCAGGTATCGCATGACGTGTCTGGTCACTCAAGGGTCTCTGGGCGCATGCATTTAGCGTTATTATCTGCTTGCTTAGGCAAATATTGCAAGGAATGCTCCGTTTTCAAAAATAACATCTTTTCTCCTTGTGACTTTGCCGGCTTCACACCACGGGGAATATCTGCTAAAAGTGCATCACTCGGGTGACAGGACCTCGCTCTATAGATGGCAGCAAGTCTCGGTAAAAAATCGACACAAATGGAAGGATTTTATTGCTCTGCACAAAAACTATGGGGCCAATCCCCCATCCCGCTCACAAAGGAAGGCGGAAGCTGACCTATTTGGGTGAACACAGAGTATAGTGAACCCGGCTTTGGGGCACATCAGCTTCAAAGTAGGGCATTCCCAGACACCGCAATTCGTGGATACCTTGTCAGGAAAAGATATGTATCGTGGGAAAGACTGTCAATTGCCTTGTGCAAGCAGATAACGAGATGGCTCGTACCATAAAAGCTCCTTCGGAATTTCTTTACATTTTTTCAACTGTCAAAGGAACACAATCATGTTAACATTCAAAATAAGACGTGTTGTGCCTCGTCATTTTATCTTACAAACGCTGCGCGTTTATATTACTCTTTAAAATTTAAAAAAAACCAAGGTGATTCAAAACGTGATTTGGAATATTCCGCTAAGAAAGCAGACTACACGAAACGTGGGAAAGAACCCAAATCAAATGTTCTTTGTAAACGAAGGATGTACAAGCAAGTAGTTAATCGAAAATGAGAGCAAACAGAAACAGCTATTTGATTTTCGTCACTGTGAAGGCTTCAACTGCACAGGCTTGTCTCCAAATTAAAAAGAAGCACAGTCACCGTCCCGGTCTTCTCCCTGACAAGATCCATCTTTCCCCTAACTCATCACCATCTCGAGTAGCGTCCTCCAGAATGCATGAATGACTGGGGAGGATGAACCAGACGTATAGAAAAAAATCTCATCAGGATTAGGCCGGGCAAAAAAATGACTCAACAAGGGAAAAGAAGATGGAAAATACCGGTTTTAATTCGATATCGGAATGCGCTTCCCGACAGAGAGCAGGGACCGTGCATGCGCGGTATGCTGCCTTCGGTCCGAAATGACAGGAGTGGATCTCCAAGGAGTTTTCGAATGAAAAACATGCACGACACCTTTTCAAGGGACACTGCTGTACATTTGATTGTTGAAAGAAAATTATTTAGTCGTCAATTAAAACTTAATATTTAATCGTTGTATCAAATTCTTACGTTATGGTCAAGACAAATTTGTGTGGCATCAGTATTACGCAATTTGTGTTTTTCAGTATTTTTTGCCAGCTGGAAGGTCAAACTACGCGAGTGGAAACCTAGATTCTTTCAACCGGCACTTAAGGTTAAGTCCACATATACCACACAACTCTTCCTGCAAACCTTACGCCTCGTATTTGTTCATTCTAGGAGGGACTGTCCCTGTGGATAAGTTACTCGTCTTTGACCAGAGACTTCGAATAAACTTCGCTGCGTATATCACCACCACGGCGCTGGCAGCGTGTGGCATGCTACTTGCCGTTATGTTTCTACTCTTTAATATTAGATACCGGAAAACGAAGTAAGAAACATTTTGTAATTGGAAAGTTTTGAAATGTTTGGGAAAACCTTGAATTGATGCTGTGGTATAAAAACTATTTGTATGTATCATGTTTTAACATTATCATGATGAAATATGAACATTATGCCGAGTGGCGATGACGCATATAATTTAATTTAAAGTTGTTAGCGACTATACAAAGAGTTAGCAATGGAAAAATCAAAGAAAAATATGAAATTATTGTATTTACTGTCTTTTATCTTCTTGTGAAGATTCATCAAGCTGTCCAGCCCTAACCTTAACAACATCACAATAGTGGGCTGCATCATGGTGTACTGTGCGGTCATCATGTTGGGCCTAGAGTCGGAGAGAGTTGGAATAGAGGCCTACAGTCCGATGTGCACGGTGGGTACCATGCACACCACGGAAATCCATTGTATTCCTACCGCCATCCCTATCATCAAATAAGAACTCGTCATTTCAATAATGATACATCTTTTCTCTTTTTCGAGCATTTCATGATTGAGCGGGTGCGCTCAGCCCATCAAAAGTGCCCATTGGCAATACGCAACAACCTCTGTAATGGTGCTGGTTGCACTGTGCCCCATCAAAGATGGATTGAATCAACCGCTTACAGAACTGCTCTACTGCATTTCTTGAAAATAACACTAATCTGTCATTTCCCCAGATCCGTGCCGCGTTCCTGATGGTTGGTTTCTCCTTTGCGTTTGGTTCCATGTTCGTGAAGACGTATCGGGTATATCACATAATTACCCATGCTACTAGCCGCGTCATTAAACGAAAGGTACGTCGTTAAGGATACGTCTTTTTAAGGATATTACCTTAATCAGCAGCAGATAATTTTGAAAGGCTAGTGCTAAACTACACGGAGGCTTACTGGGGATACATTGTATTCGACAACGTCAGAAAATTTCCCTGTCATCTGACAAATGGGTCCTCCCTTACTTGTCATCGAATTATTCGTCACAAGCATGCACCGCAATGCTGCAGTGTTTTTTCCACGGTCATGACAGCTCTATTTAATTAGTCACAGGAATTTCTGAACCCTTAGCGATGCTTTGGTTTATTATAGCTCGGATTTAATCACAGTTTATGCCGGTTAGGCATGGATTTAATTTTACAAAAAAGAATTAAGATTTGTTCATTGAAAAGAATAATCTTATTCGGTATCAAGTGAAAACGTCCAATCTTTCATCTGATGAATTCATTTTTACACCTGCATCTGTAACATTCATTATATTTGTATGTGAACACTGACTTGCTGTTACATCTTTACGGTTCATATTCATCATTGTTTGCACTCGCAGATGCTTCACGAGTCAACTTTGTTCCTGATGATTGGTGTTCTACTAATCATTGATATCATTATTTTGACGCTCTGGAGCGTCCTCGATCCCATGATCAGAGTGGAAGAGCGACTCCCTTTAGAGGTAATTCGACGTTAGACAAAATTTGCTACCCAAGATGTCATCTCAATTTATAATTTCTACGAAGAAATCGAAGCGTCCGCAAAGCAACACACGAAGGAACTGCAAAGTACCTATATCATGGAATGCAATGACGAGGATACCTACCATTTTACGAAAAACAGAACGAGCTTATAGACCTACTTTAACAATTCCCCCGGGACTCGCGCGTCGCGACAGATTTTTATCAGGGCCCATATTTAATCATGTACTGTTAACAAAAACATCATGCACTTGGCCACTAACTCGCCGTATGCCTTCGTCGTCAACTGATTAACGTTGCCTAAGTACAGCCGGCACAGTGACTGTAATTCGTCAAGATAATGGGCGTTTTTGGTTCATTTCGCGCTTCATATCTCCCATCTCTTTGCTTGTACTCTAGCCAAATCCGTGCCATTAGTCTTCGTTACATCCGTCAGGATTGGATGAACGCCATAATGTGTAGGAGATGTGGTCGTGTGTAAGTGGTATGCAGGGGCCATATGCTGCAAGGTCTTGAACGGAGGTTAAAAGAGACAAGGAACTTAGGACATCTACGATTAAGCTTAAGGAGTGCCCCTCGCACTGACATAAAGGGTGCCTCCATTTTTACACAAAGTTGCCTAGACATGTATAACTGGCCATCCGATATGGTTCTATCGGTCTCTTGACCAGACCAAGGGAGAGAAATCTTATTAATATAGAAAAAACACGAAGTCCAACCTAGTCGAGTATAACTTTAACAAAAATTCAACAAATGTTACATTTCATTTTCTCAGTTCGTTCATTTTGACTGACTTCTCATGGAAAGATAGAGTTGACAAGAAACGTCCTCTCAAAAATCCGGGGAACTTACCGAATCTAGCATATGCAGTAGGTTTTCACAATCAATTGTTACGTGTAACATTTAGCTGTCACTTATGAGAGGGCGTCCTTTACATCAACACAAGTGCCCTTGGAGATTCTCGCAACTCAAGCCATCCTATCACGCCCTTATTTCGTCTTCTCCTTTGTTACCAGTCGTCAAACGACACCGTAGCGTTCGTGCCGATCTTGGAGGTGTGCCGGTCAGAGAATCTCAGCATCTGGCTGGGCACGGTGTACGCCTACAAGGGCCTCCTTCTACTCTTCGGCCTGTTTCTTGGCTGGGAGACGAGGAAAGTCAAAATACCGGCATTGAACGATTCGCACTATATAGCAGTAAGTCAGAAATGAAACAGTTCAAACTGAAAAAACAAAAATTGATTTCTCGCCATCGGAAACATTGTCGACAAATTGAAGACGCCATTGATTAACAGTAAATATAGACATCAGCATAACTATTTCAAAGTACTTAGTTTTTCCCATCACAAAACAATGTAAATCCTTTTCTCCATCTGTAGTCATCTTCTCTCAATCTGTCGGTAGGTCTGCGTGTACAACGTGACCATAATGAGTATTCTTGCCGTAGTGGTTTCTAACCTCGTCACTCGTGGTGATCAGCTCACCACATCCTTTGTTCTAGTCACCGTCTGCATCTGCATCACCACCACTATGACCCTTTGCTTCCTGTTTGTGCCGAAGGTGAGACGGGGTTTGTGGTCGTCGTCACGACCAGCATGCCAGATGACGATCTAAGAAAAAAACTAACACTATCCCTTGAAGTGGCTTCAAAGGAAACCTTAATTATTTTTTCTGTTTAATACTTCAATCACTGTATTCTCACCTGTCTTGGGGAGTAATATAGTAGAATGGCTTTGAAGTGACATCTTCAAATTTTGTTTTAACTGATAGACTATTTGATACTAAACCTTTCTCATTTTCAGGTGTACACCATACATGCCGTGCGGTTGGGCAGTGACCCCGTGACGAAATCCGTGGGGTTAGAGATCAAAGGTCGCACGAGACGCTTTGTGACAGATGAGACGACGGAGATGAAGGAGTCCCTCTACCGGGCCGAGGTTCAGGCCAGGGCTTTCAGGAAAGAGAAAAATAAGGTGAGCATCCCAATTGCAATTCCAAATGCTCATTTGACTTGAATTTACAATTAAATCCTAACATTACAAATGTTTAGCGATTAATTTGCATGCGTTTTTACCTTGACAGCTGGATAATCGTATTGCTGAGTTGGAAGCCCAGCTGAGACTCCTCAGTAGGTCGGATGACGGTGACAGCAGCGACAGCAGCAGAGAATGGGCTGGGGATCTCTGCCAACAGAAAGACATGTACATGCTGCTGCACCTGCCGGAGACGAGTATACAGGGTACCGAACCAGCTAAGCCCCCGTACCAGAACCACGTGACAGGTGCTGAGCACGAGGTGGAACTGCATTGCCTGCTGCAGAGGGACGATTCCGGCCGGCATTCTTTGGACTCGAGGAGCGTGAGCACCTACACGACCGATCTGAACGAGAACCAGAGCTCCGTTGGTGACGAGGACCAGCTTACTGGTACCCCGTCCCCTTCCCGGTCAGCCAAGCAGCAGCACGCCGAGCTGTGCCTCCAGAACCCGACTAGACCTTACCTCCCACACTTGCACGAGAACCCGGTGATGACCAGGCCGCTGAGGCGACACCCGCCCCTAATCAAGAGCCTGTCGTCCGGCAGCATGCCCCGGCGACACACGCTGGTGTCCTCCATCGACGGACCCAACCGATGCATTAAGAACGACGCAATAAAACGGTATTCCCCCATGCGCACTGGCTGCGGGTCGGCCAGACGTTCCCGCAGTAACAGTGAGAGGCGGGAGAGCGCTCGCTTCCACAACGAAGTTCGTAGACTCGTGGTCGAGATGCGCAGCGTTCAAATGCGACTACTGCAGCTTAATGAAAAACCAGAGATGATATACTATGTTTGACCGGAATTTTGGCTCTAATGCGACCAATTTCTCTGAAGGAAAGCCCAGCGCTGACGTTCTACCTCCATGTCTCATCTTGTCTTTCGCCACCAGAGTTTCATCGTCGATGAAGCAGATACCACCTCAGTTCGTGTAAATACAGGAACTTGCGAGGAAAGTTGCTTATATAGTTTGTGGCGTTTGTCAATCTTTGCACCAACCACTCGGGAAATTTGCATGGTAGATTTCCATGATCTCTATGGAAGACAGATTTTGGAGGAAATTAGGGTAGTTGTCAGGAATTGCATAATTCTCAATCATATCAGACGCTGATCAGTACTTGCTACGTTCGCTCTTTATTGGTAGAAACGTTACAACAAAAGCTTTGTCTCTGAAGACCTATCCACATGTATCCGTGTGGATTGGAGCTCAGTTATCGCAGGCACAGGACTGATAAAATTATTTCGTTACTTGTAAAGATTAAATATGCAACAGAGGGTGGTAGAACCTTCCTTTTGGTTCAAAAGACTGTGACACTGGCTTTTAAAGTACACGAATGTACTAACACAAGTAAAAGTGCAATTGCAAAAAGTAGTTGGACAAGAGCAGCAAACCCTCTGTAACAGTCTTAGCTAACATGACGAATTTAGAAACAACTCTGACCGAAGGTATACTGGCTTAAACACGCGATAATCTTCTTCAAGAATATAATTTGCGTTCAAGGCCTCAAAGATTTCCGTTTCATAACTTGTGTGTTAAACATTTTTAGCGTAAATTCGCAGACCTCTTCTTGATCTCAGTGAAAGGGGGAAGATAACACACAGACAGATATGAAAAACATTTTGAAGCAACAGTAATGGCGCTGTGAAGCACTCTCAGTGCTAATGATTTTTCAACTGAATGTGTGCAAAAGCGCATCACTTTTGAGTAAGGTCTTTGCGTGAATACACCTAATAACGTGTTGCCAAACGGCACTTGCCGTAGACCAGCATGTTCTCCATATAACTCTTACCGAGGAAAAGCGTTGTTTTGCGAAGAATCGGGCTTTCAACACAATTAAGCTGTTTCAAAGTCCAAGATATTTAAGAATCGGTGAGAATGCACTTAATAGGCCTATCCAGCCCCCGCCAAAACAGACAATACAAACTGTACGCGAGCTGTCAGGGAGCGAGTTCCGGCATTGACAAAAGGGAAAGTCGACATTGGGGGTGAAAACCGAATATATTGTGAGCACAGATGAGCAAATTATTTATTCATCTGGATATTCATTCATGCCTTTATAAAGTAATTAAATATATAGCTGACGTAGAAGAAACGGAAAAAAAAGAAGTCAAACTTAAATTCAAAAAAAGAAAAGAATATTGGTGAAAAAGTATGGGGCGTGCGTCGGCTGCCTCAACCTGTACATACTGATCCTCAAGAACACTACAGCGTTAAAAACCTCTCTGTGAAGAGAGAAAATATATCTCCCGTTTCATACAGCAAAGAATAGATATGGATATGGGAGACCATCCATTATCTTTAAATTAGTTTTAAAAAGTCGCTCTTTCAGCGTTGCTCTAACATTTCCCGCGCCCACCGCGATTTTTTTTTAATTCAAGATGCTGACATCATCTTATGTAATAAGTATCTTCTTCGCCGTCAACAATATCCGTACAGGGCTGGTTTTCATTTGAAATGGCTACTTTTGTGTATACTTTAACAGGACTTTTGTATTTTTATTTTGTTTTGTATTATGTTTTAGCGCGTTGTTTGATATTTACCTAAGAATACTCGAATATTTCCTGTACGTATCGTGCAATACACTCTCACGACTTTCAAGTCCTTAACGACGATCTGCAGCATGCTCAACACTGCTCACCTGTCAAACTTATAGACCCCACCTTATGAAACTTTTAATAAGTATAGTTATGAAATATCAGCTCATGGTCAGGACTCTGCCAGTCTGTTTTGTCACTGAACCTGTATGGCGACAGGCGGAGTCCCACTCCATGAAGTTATTAATAGGCAGCTGTAACGTTGACCTTTGCCCAATCGGGAAACGTGCCCACATCAAAGATCCACATGCCCAGTGTGTTGATGCTGGCGTTGGCAACGAAGACGCAGATAACGTTTAGCATGAAACCCGTCTTCACCTGGGAGAGAGGTTAACAGTATGATAAGATGAACGAACGAGAGGCTATCCACGGTCATGCCCACATTTTCCAGAGCACGAGTTCTACGTCACTGATTTGCATATAATGTGAAACAATACTTTGTTAATTGAAGCAACACAAGGAACAACTGAAGTCTGTTATTGTACAGCATATAAACACGTGAATTAAAAGGAGAGAGAATTGCTAGAGAGATGTGTTCATTTGTGATACTTTACATTTCTCTGAGAAGGGCAGAACACCTGTGAAACGTCTGCAGTATTAGAACTCATAAAAAGAGTATGGATTTCACTCCGATTATGTACAATCGATAAGCGGGAACATGAATGATAACACGTGTGTATAGGTGTATAAACTTCCATCCTGTTGCCCCTTTACTTCATTGTTGGGACTCAACAGAACTCTTCCGGTGTACTAAGGCCGTAAATATGTAGCAACCAGAGATAATTACCATGTCCATGACAGTGACTTGCTCATAGGCGAAGGCGATGGCATTAGGAGGCGTGGCCACTGGCAGCATGAAGGCGAAGGAGCAGGCCACGGTGGCAGGTAGCATCAAGAAGAGTGGATTGACGCCGATACTCGTCCCCTTGATAAGCACAAGAACGATCACAGAGTCCATCAGTTCCCGTTTGTAAAAACCGTACACTCAGAACGTCCACAAAAGGAGACGCTAGCGTAAGGCGTTCTACCAGTTCAATCTTACAGGGTGCCAAACTTACCAGGCTGGCGAGTATGGGCAGGAAGATGGTTGCCGTAGCCACGTTGCTGGTGACCTCGGTGAAACCGGCTATGATGACGGACACCACCAACGCGATGGCAAAGGGAGGGAGGCTATCTAATACAGCGAACTTGTCGCCTATCCAAGCTGACAGACCCGACACCTAATTGTTGGACAATGGATCAAAATACAGAGCCAGTAAGGTCTAGCGTCAACAGCCTGTTTTTATTCCAAATATTCCACAAATTGAGAATAGGTAGAGAGACTTAATCGTGGACAGATCTCGCTACCGGTGACAACTTGCGCAACCGAGCATCAAACTTGGCACAGCCCACCGTATAGGTACCGTTCAAAGTCGATTTCCGTGGTTCATCCACATCGGTATAACTATACATACTGGAGTGCTATAACCAGAAAATGAATTTGACCTTTGCCGATCAGTGTGACCGATCACCACTGGCCACTGTGACTCTCTACCTTGCATCCTTCGGCCAGTGCAAATCCTCCGCCTAAGAGGATAACCACGAGCCAAGCCATCTTTTTATGAATAACCGGCCATTCAAGAAGGGCCGGGCAGGGACTTTTTTCTTCCAGCAAATCTTCTGCGAAGAATAAAAGACAAATACAATTGCTGAACATTCAACTGTCGTGTCGTCATACAAAACGTAAAAAAAATTTGCATCATACAGATATAAAAAAAAAATCAAAAGTGTTCGCCCAAAAAGAAATGGATCCACCAACATGACATACTGGGAGTGAGTACAAAGTCTCGGGAAGTTATCTTGCAAGAAAACAAGAGTAACGCCAACAGTTTATAAACTATATTTATGAATAGTCCCAGGACAGATCCGGACCTGGGTCACGCTGGAGGAAAATCTCAGTTGCTAGTATCAATGACCGATACAACCTGACCGTCCCATACTGGATTCTGATAATGAGGCATCTTTTGTGTAATGCAGCTACATACGTTACACAAAAGTGACATTAGATAATCTAATTTACCAGAAAATGTCAAAAATCCAAGCAATGTTATATGATAAAATGTTCAGTTACCATCGTTTTGATGAAATAACCGTCACTTTAATTCTGAATGCTTAATTCATACTAATAATTTGAATGTCTAAGAACCGACTACAGAAATTAAAGGCAAGTCATTATCAGTGATTGCAGTGTCTGATTACATCTTCTATGAACGAACAAATTTTTCAAATGGTGAATGACAAATTCAACAGTAGCTAACCTTTGGAGCTCCGGCCGCACAAGAATTTGGGCATCCGTGACGGGAACACGAAAAGCAGGATGGCGACAAATAAGACTGTAGTCGAGTCGGTCACATAGCTGGGGATTTAAAAGTGGTTCAAAGGCAGTGAACAGGGAAGATCGAATTCCACCTTCCGAGATATCTTCCCATGTGACATCAGATCAAACAATTCGCGCTGCGAAATTACAAGAGTTGAACACGCTTAAACACAAGCAGATTGTGCAACAGCAGGTGTCTCGCGACTTCAATTTTGTTTCACCTTTGCATTCCCTTCAAGTATGAACAAGGCTTCAGATAGTGTCTCAGAGAGCTTAGTGTTGTATGATCTTCCACCAGTTTAGGCAACATACGGGATTTACCAAACTACGACTTAGTCTCTTGACGCAGGCCCAGTTGTAATAAATGCAACCCCTGATTTGCTTCCTTTTGCTTTTGTTGCAATTCTGATGTAAAGTCTTTGCAATAATGAAAAGCTGCAGATGTCGAGGTGTTAGACGGAGCCTATCTTAAGTTTCCTAAATGGTCCTGACTTACTCTTCCAGAAAGAGCACAGACCATCCGGTCACGAAGCCTGGTTCACGGGTGATCCACAGAACAATCAGCAGCACGAAATGGCACAGAACACCCACCTCGGCAAACCTGGCAGGAAAGGACATGTAATGGACATATATAAAAATATTCAAGGGGTCGACGGTAACTCGGCGTCGGGGAAGCACGTAAATAGCTTGACTTAAAGCTGAATACGTGTAAACACGTAAGGCTTATATTTCCCTTTCAGTTTGGAGTTAAAGACAGGGCACTGAAGTAACTATTTCTTGTTGGTTGTTGATACCCTTTATTAAATGAAAATCAAATGACTATAAAGACCGGAGTTTAACTCCTTACGACATGGGCCCGAGGTCCTTGTACGCCTGACGGATGACTTTGGCAGCGCCTTTGTGGTCGAGTTCACCACCTAACTTCCGGCAGCACCTGGCAAGAAAGCAATCAAGAGTGAAAAAATCACAATTACACATTTCAACTTGGTCGCCAAATAAGACTTCAGGCAGGTCTGGGTCTAGAATGGATTGAAAGCCCGAGTGTGTTGGGAAAATGAAAAATGATGGTGACTGCATTAGAAGCAACTACATTCAGATCAAAGGATGGGGTTTATTACCAGTTAAATTCTAAACTTAAACAAAAATTGTGTCTTCATGTTTCTATATCAGTGGTTGAATTCATGCAAAGAAAAACTGTCTTCGGGGGCACTTACCAGCGATCCACGTAAACAATCTGCAGCCAGATCCAGGTCAGAAGCAGGCAGAGCAGCATACCAGGCGTGGCATACATCATCCACTCACCGAAGTTGACCTCAGCCTCGGACCCGAACAAACTGTGGGATGTACAAGCATCGAGAAATACCCAGCTCGTACCGTCTGCCAGATCTGTCACACCAGCTGCAGCGCTGAGAGCGCGACCACAACATTGCCGGGGGCCAGGAATGGCAAATCAGTTTTCCAGATTTTTCCCTACTGAAAATCTCTTGTGCCAGAGATTCGTGTAAAGCTGGGATTGGGTACCGTAAGAAATCAGGAGGCACTGACCATGGTGATCAAAGATTTTGCTCTCCTGAGCCTTGCACTCGTCCAGAGGGATAAACATGATCACCGGTTGAGCTTGCTGACTGTGTCCTTTGGTCTATTGGTTTTCTTGACAGCTACTGAGCTTGGACAGATTACAACGCATGCAGCTTAAAAAGGGGTGTTTTTGACAAAATAAACGCCATCATGTTGAACTGTATTTAGCCGTTACCAGAATGATTTCTCTGCTCTCCCTGCAAACACAAGGCCTATAGCTGCAGCCCAATCCCTTACAGCGATTTTTACGTTTATTCGGGTCAAAAAAGTGCACGCTTCATGACGGTGTAGTCCGTCTGATTAATACACAATATTCCTCCCGGATCTGGGACTTACTAACCTGCTCACTTGACCGGCCATCACGAGGTTTGGACCTGTGCCTGTCAGCGTGGCTGTACCACCGATGTTGGCGGCGTAAGGTACGCACAGCACGATGCCTTTGCACATAAGGTTATATCGGGCTTCTTGCTCATTGTCTTCCTGGAGGTTCTGACTGCTCATTTTCAGAGAATGCAACCTGGTCCTGGAAAAAGAAACAGTTTTAATGAATTACAGGTTAAGCTTTTAAAACATGACTGAAAACAAATCTGAATGAAAGGTGCATAGCCATACTTTGCGATGAGCGCAGTCTTGTGCCTACCTTGAAGTACCATTTGGCTGAATCTGTTCCATTTCAATAACAACATCCTCCTCAGATTTGCTGTGGCTCCGCTCATTGGCAGTAACGTCTTCAACACTTTCAATGTTATCCGTGTCCTGCAATGATCATGTTCATGAACTGCTTTATCGTTGTTTTTCAGCTAAACTTCTGAATAGGGGGTTTACACGAATTGATCGCAGTAAATCAACTTAATTGATGTGAAAACAGAAGAAGTTCCTACACCAGTGCATGGACGAGACGCCATATCCCATGGTTACAAAAATTAGAAACGGGCAGGTACTTGCAATAGTAAAAAAGATCACTAAAAGAGAGATAATTTGTGTACTGTTTAATTTTTGTCTGTCTAACATTACTTCCAACTTTATGTTATTCTAGGATTTAAGAAGCACCTGTTTCAGATTATCCCTTTTTAGTTGCTGCAGCACAGCCTGCGCAATAGGTAACATCATGGCAGTGGTGGCGGTGTTACTGATCCACATGGACAGGAACGCTGTAATAATCATGAATCCAAACATCATCCTACAAGAGAAACACCACAGATAATTATTATTATAATAGAATTCCTTGAACAAGGCCAAAAATTTAATGTTTAAATTCCTGACCAAAGCAGAGTAGATAGAACGTATGAACTCAGTACAAACTAATAACATTATTTAAGGTCATTGTTTCGTCACAACACCGCGCCCGTCAGCCATCAAGCGTGTAACTCGAATAGCAAAGCGCCCATTCTATAATTAACTACTGACACTCAACAAACGCCAGTATTTTGCGTTATCCGGAGCTCCGATCAGCAGCGAAAATTTGAGAATGCAGATCAGAAATCTTGTGGGGTCTGCCGACTATGGAAGCGGCTATTCTGGGAGCACAGGCCCCGTGTACCTCCGGCTATAACATCTTCGGTCGTGGGGATCAGAAGACTGCCCGCCCATCGGCAGTCCATGTGGTCTGTCAACCGGATAGCTGGGGTTCGAGTGAAGTCCAGACAGGGAGACTACCTAGTTACCCAGGGCTCCAAGAGCCCGTCACCAGTAGAAAGTTTGGAAGTCATTAACATCACTGACAAGGGAAACGTCACCATTGAGCAGAAAGTAAATCTGATGCTTGATCGACCAGACACCCTGCCAAACCTTCTCAGAACTAAGATCTGCCCTCCAACTCCGCAGATAGCCGGCAATGAGATCCTGCTGGCTCTTGGCAAACCTGAGAGCGAACTCTAGGTGGAAAAGGTCACCCAGATGATCCACATCGGAGAGGAGCTCAACGGCTTACTGGCTGAAGTCAAAAGCATGTCGCGCCAGATGGACCATCTCATCTTGGAGCAGGAGCGAAGAAATAACTACGCCAACCTCAAGCGTGACACGCTACACTTCAGCTTTGAGGGCCCGGCCAGGGCTGAGGACGATGACTCCGTGGACATCAGCAACCAGGGGGGATGACAAGTCTGATTCCATCTCCTGGGCATCACCGTTCAAACGGGAGCGACGGCATGCTGACAAGAAGACCATTTCTGTGCGCCCACGAGTCGTGAGACATGCTTGGCTGTGAGTACAATTTATGTCAAGGTGGTGTCGGCAATAAGGACAAACTTCGAACCAGTGATGGAGTCGAGTCCATCTAATCCGAGTCCCAGCCAAGCCAAGCCCGAGTCCATTCTTGTCCGAGTCCAGCTCAAGTCCGAATCCATGTTGTCGAGTCTGAGTCCCAATATTGCCCTCCTGAGCCCAAATCCCAGACACACCAAAGATTTTGTTTGAATTGAAGAACATTAAGGTCATTTGGCAACACAACAACATGGTATACACCGCTGTGCCCCGAGCATGATTCATTCAAAACTTTCTGTTTCAGCACGAAATTTGACGAGCAGGATCAGTTCTTATATAAGTAACTATCCAAGAATTTTCAGTTGCATAGGGTATCTGCCATAGGATGCTTCCACCGAAGGTGCCACACAAAGTTGCTCCCTGTTTCTCTGTGCACACCTTACCACAGAATTTGCATTTTTCTTTTCGAAGGCTGCTTCTTGATGCCTTGTTGTAAAGCCAAAACGGATTATCTGTGACAGGGGCATGTTTTGATGAAATGGCGGTGAGGGCAAGACGTGATGCGTGCATGTGCACAGAATATGCAGAACATGTACCTATGAATTTGTGTACAAAAAGATGGACAGGACACAAGTCAACTTTGTTTATTTCTTTACGCGGTTTCATTTAGTCAGGTGCATAAAAACTTTGTGCCAGTCCTAGCTTGTCCAAAAATTTTCACCTGTCCAATGATTCCAAAATAATGAATAAACTTTTTGTGTACTGAATTTAATCCGAACATTCTATATTTACATAACAGCTTAAAAGGGATCATTCATGAAGTATCCACTAAATGCGTATGGAGGAATTTGATGGTGTCACTATCACCCTCAATCTGTTGTCCAATGATGATTGGCACACGTCACAAGAGGAAGACTAACTGCAAGTAAGTCAATCCTTCATGAAAAATGTTTTAAGCTGCACTGCACAGGCAACTCTGTCGAAACGGGAATACGCGCTTTTTACACATGCTTGCCTTTATCCTCGACCCGAAAATGATGGGTCATAGCCAAACAATTCTGGACAACAGATGCGGACAGTTTTTTCCAATGAAATTTATGAATTTTAAAAGTAGTTTTTGAATGGACTTGATTCGAGTCCGGTAAGTAGCCTGAGTCAGCCACTAGCCGAGTCCGAGTCAAGCCGAGTCACGAGTCCCTAAGTCCGAGCTCGAGTCCTCCATCACTGCTTCGAACTTTCTCCTGTTAGTGGTCCACTGTGGCCAGAGTCGAGATTGAAAGTTTCCATCACCACTGAATCTTGGTTTGTCTTCAGACGAAACAGCCGGCCAGGAACTGAGCATTGGATAGAGCAGACAACTCCCAGATAACCCGACGACCAACACTTCGACTTGGACAACAACGCATCTGGAATCATCTGAACATCAGCGGTTCCCATCTTGGCGGTACGACTACAAGATCAGGTCGACCGACTCCATCAAGCAATCTTACAGAGGACCTGACATCTCGTGTTCAGCGTCAGATTCCATGACTGGACTTTGACTGTTTTTCTAAATGAGTGGAAATCATTTTCCCCTCATCAGTATTCCTGATCATGGTCGAGTCTGAAGAGGCCAGGGTGCATAAACACCATTTATGGTGTTTCTATCGTGCCCGATTATCCCCTCTTCATCTTGGCTCTGTCTACTTACAACAGCAGGATTCCATCTCGAGTGAGAGGGACTGATTTCCCCTCAAGCTACACTGCTTTCATTGTTTCGGTCTTTTTAGAAAAATGGTTCAATAAAACATGTCAGCTTGGCAGCCTAATTTTTGCTTCAGTGTGTACTTTTTGGACGTGTTGCCCTAAAAACCTTTCATACAATGGAAATGACAAAATTTAAAAGGGAGAAAAGTTTATATTCTTTGGGAGAAAAGGTTATATTCTATGGGGAAAAAAGGCAAAAGTTGGACATTTCACCTTAAATGCTTTGACGCAACAGTTAGGTGTGAGCAAATTAACTTTGGCATCGTCAGACGTGGCAATGAAACTGCAATCGTGACGTCATAGCATCTTTTTCTCTCGGACTCGCATATAATAATCATACTGTATTCGTAAATCTGAAATGAAAATGCGTTAAAATATTCTACAACAAAAAGTACCATCTCACCATCTTGGCTTGGATCCCACCAGTATCAAGACAGCTAGAGCGATCCGTCGGTGCAGGTTACAGTCCTCGATGGCCACAGCCACCATCAGGCCGCCAAAGAAAAGCAGATTGGTGTCCTTGAAGTATTGAACTGCGACATCCTTGGCCGGCATGACCCCAAAGAGCGGGAAGAGGACGAGGGGTAAGAGAGCCGTCACGGCCAAAGAGATCGCCTCCGTGCACCAGAAGATAGCCATGATCAGGATGCTGTAGGCCGTGTAGCCGATCTGCGGGGCATCAAAGGTATACTTGTACTGCAACTTGTTTTTATGAATGAGATCAATACTGGAAAATAATTGATCGAATTAAGAATCTATTCCTTTCCCAACTCTGCCCCATTAAATTTCTGTTTCATTTTTAAAAAGATTAAACTTGAACAGAAGTTTCTTTATGTAGTCCTCATGCTCTTTCTTGGGCAAGAATCTGAATTTGGGGTGTTTTACAGACGTTAAGAGGAAGAGACGAAGTATTCAAAACCCCTCCGTTTTGTCTTTGTATTTTTATAAGCACCAAACGCCTCTTGGGGGACATGGCCCACTTTGCATCCCTGGCTCAACCGTTCTTTAGAAAAAAGAATAAAAACAGCCCTGCTTTTTAGTGATTTACAGTTCTTTTAAAAAGTATGATCAGGCTGGGGCCCATGATGCACTTAGGATAATGTACATATTTGAACATGCGACAAAAAATCAATACAAAAACATGGGAGTGTATTGAAACAACCGGACCACAAAGGTATTCATATTGTTTGATATATGATAAGCCATGCGTTGGGGCTTCAATTTGTTTGTAAAGAGCGAAGTCCACGAAGTTTTACATTAAAAAAAAAGATAGTACGGTTTGACTTTAGTGACGCACCACTGAAGTGTTTTAGTAAACACGGCTCGCTGTGGTCCGCAGTCTATCATGGGCTGTAAGGATACTCGCAAAAACTGTACTTTCGTATAAGGAAAGGGTGGGAGCTGAGTTGCCTTTGTGCAACGAAGTCTTCCCCCCAAAAAAAAATACGAAGAGAAAAAGCAGGATTGATTACACGCTCAAAGTCGACAACATTTTTCGACAAGTATTTGCAGAAAAAAAATCACCATGTTATCCAATAGCTATAACAACAAAACCTACCGGCTCGTTAAAAACGATTGGTATTGGGCACAGGATGAGAGGCACCAGGAACACGATGAAATATCGTCGGTTTCTCCAGATCAGAGCTCGCCGGCTTGGTGCGGGGAGCGGGAGCTCTCCTGGCCCATCCACCTCCTGCTCCTCCGCTGGGCCGATTACTTCCTCCCAGCTCGGTGGAGGGTCGACGTGGGAAGTCATCTCTAGGATTAACAAGACAAGCCATGCCGTTTCTCTCTCATGAATGTATACTGGAATCAACCTTGCCACTGTTGATAATTTAGGTTCAATATGCATATGAATGGTGTTAAATGATATCGCTGAAAGGCATTAGGCCTAGGGCTTAGAATGTCAAGGAGCTTTTAATCTCAAATTATTTTATCGGGATAACATGATTTGGTAAGACCCAAGTGATATCTACGGCGGAGCATGATTGTCAGAAGGTGCTAGGTAAGAGTTACGGTTTGGTACGTTTTTTGCTCTTAGCCCAATATACAAATCTCCCGTGAAATGGAAAGATAACCTCACCGTCAGTCCGTGATCCACTGGAATGGCAACCTATACTTCTCGAGCAAACACAAACCTGTGACTACTATCTGCAGGTACGACTGCAAACCTGTTATGGTTACTCTTGGATCGAGCGAGTGAACAGCCTTGTGACAACACTCCCTGCTTCAGGTGTGATGTGACTTCAATTGGTTGTGGCAGCTTCGCTATGAGGCATCCAGGCTATCAATATCAGTCCAAATTCCGGCTTCCCTTATGAATGAAAACCGGGGGACTGATAGAGAGGTTGTGACACTGGACTCCGAGTCGGACGTTTCTTTCTATTTAATTTAGATGGTTATGTGTCAGTGCTGGAGGGCTCCAGTCAGTCCGGACTCGAGTCCGATTTTTACGGACTCGGACTCGGACTCAGACAGCAAATCAGTCGATCTGAGTTCAGTTTTTATCAAGGTAACACCTTCCCCATCGTGACACAGGGATTTGGAGCATCTGTCTTATAGGTAGCTATAGCTATAGCCGTATCCTTATAAATATTAGTCTGCAACAACGGGTTTTAGTTCATTAGTTCGAACCAGACATGAGCGTAATCTTGTATGCTTACGCGACGTACTTCACCGTGGCGTATGTGTCGATTTGCCTCTCTCTATTAGTAGCAGAGTTTGTTCTTTAAAACGCAAGTTCACTTTTGTCCTAAACTTTTGTAGTTTTTAATCATTCATTAATTGTTATACACAGTTTTGGCCCGTTCGCATTGACGGATTTACCTCGTAGCACATGTATGCCAATTAAGTGTGGGCTCCAACTCACTCAGGTCAAAAACTCGTCATTTGGAGTGATTTTGTTTGTTGCTTTGTCGTGAAAGCTGGGTGGAAAGTTTGGCCATGCGACTTGTATACATGCACGAAGCTCAACGACTGTTTTATGTATGGGTTAACGACTAGTACATGTCTTTGAAAAGTTTCACTGTGTGGTCTTACACGTAAAGGTGAATTAGCTCTATAGAGAAAGCAGGTAGCACAGTGACCTTTGCCCACTGGCTCTGCCTTAACTTTTCATTCTTGCAATTATCACAACATAAGCTCAAGCCTATTCATTACTGGTCAATCAATCCATAGTGTTGTGAACTCCATTTATGAGTACCAGTATCCACAATTGTGTAAATTATCTCAGTCTCAATACTGGGAAAGTCCTGAATTTTGGATTCTCAACTTGATTTCGAATAGAAATAAATCAACTCTAATATACAGTGAGAGTAATTCTTTGTGCCGATTCTTGATCTTCACTGGGAGTATCTTAATCACCGGAGAAATCAATCCCTCTGTGTACCCACCACCGTAGGGTTTCACCACCCCACGTATGAACGTGACATTTCGAAACCACATTTTTCAGTTTTAATCGCTGACACTGATGCCAACATGCCCCGATCAGTGCAAACCTGATTCTGTGAAGTTGCCTCTTAACCAACTAGGCCTGAGTGAGTGACCAACACTGTTTACATGGGTAGAGCCTGCTGATAACTACAAAAAGGGTGGACTGAACACCTGCGGTAGTAATAATAGACCGAGTTGATAATGTCACCTTCCCTGCTGTCAAGATAAAGAAATCCTAGTTTGGAGAGATATGAATTCGTAAGAGAAATTCGGCTCAAGCAGATTCCGCGATCGAAGGTCGTGCCAAACGACAGAGATCGGGGAAACCAGTGCTGTCAATTTGTGTCAGAAATTAGGGGGCGATGAGGATGGGGAAAGGTGGGGGGATGACTTACACGGCCATTAAAATTTGAAAAGCTGGGGAGGGGGTTGAAACCATTTGAATATCTATAAAGGTCGATATTTATGATATTGATGGATATCTGTAATTAGGTAATCAGGTTAGCATATTAATGGCTTTTAAAAATTTGATTTGTCCTTTATACTCAATACGTAGAGGTTATTAATTGCAGATCTGGCGAAGGTGAACGATAAACACTCTCAGCTAGGTCAATTGTATATTGAAATAATATGTATCACTATATCATAGTTAATTCATTTGAGTCATCATTGCCCTATAATTAATCTTCGTGATATACAACAGTTACAAATCCTTGATGTTATGATTGCGTGTCGTCATACCGTCGTCGTCATTATGGAGCCTACATGCAGGAAAATCACGGACTTGTCAAATCTTGTCGGCACTGACGAAAGTTCCCTTGCGGTTGAAGATACTGCCTGAAGTCTGTAGTTGCTCAGGTTTCACTGTGCTTGATGGCATGTTCGCTTACTCTATGCTGAACCGTTACGTTTTTCTTACAAAGATCGATCGACGACGCACACTGATGTGCCTTAATGCTGCGGTCTAAAATACATGCTGTATAAGGTTAATTATTACTATGACTCTGGTATCTCAACCGATTACCGAGCTTGCATAGAATCTGCCAGATCGTTCAGTTGTAAATCTGACGATTAGACGAGGTAGTTGCCCATTGAAATATATAATGAGGTCATCCATGTCCCAGGGCTAAGGTAAAACGTACGTGTAAACCGTATGGATCGCAGCGATGTTGCCTGTGGAAAACAAAATCAAATCAATCGCCGACTTACCGCCAAGTATACATCCACAGTCGTATGTAGACATACACAAATCTAAAACTGCAGAACTGCTTTAAAGATAAAAATAAATTTCAAAGCTACACAGGGCTACATTTTGCTACGCAAAAAAATTACTTCGGTTTGCAAACGTTTTACAGTCAGATCTTAGTCTTAACACCTTAAGTTATTCAACAACAATGAATTTATCTGACGTGTACAATGCTTTCTGTGAAAGGAGAAAAGTAAACACTCCCATTCATGAGAAAACCAGAATTACAGAATACAAATAGGAGTATAACAATACAATAAATTCTACGGATTGCCCTAAAGCTAGATCTCAAACCGGTATAATGCGTCCAGCACTGAAAGGAAAATCATTTCAACGACCATACCTATTACGAGTCGTTTGTTATTTCAATGGTGTATTTTAGGTGTGTAAATGTGATACTTAGGTTGTGTTGATTCGTATTTCATTCGTGTAACTGAAGTGTAATTGAAACCCTTAATATTATATAGACAGCCCCAATGGGCGTCTTTCCCACGCTCAATATCTGGTTACCAATTTGACCTGTTTAATGTTAAATTCAACGACTATGTTTCATTTTTTGTAATCAGTGGAGAAATAATTCATACAAATGTGAGCTCATAGTTGACATTATCCAGGATAGGTTGTCGTAGCCATTGAATCAGCAAACTTGTCTGGTCACGCCCTCTCATAACTAGGCTGCCGTGACGTTGACGTTAGCCCAATCGGGAAACGTGCCCACATCAAAGATCCACCTTCCCAATGTGTTGACGCTCGCGTTGGCAACTAAGATGCAGAGAATGTTCAGTACAAAACCCGTTTTCACCTGCGAGAGAGATTTAAAGAATTAAAAGCGGCGGGGAAGCTATGAAATGTCGTGCTATCATTTTCTTCACTGCTTTTTTCCCGTTACTGATAGCTATATACATCTAAAGATTTCAATTTCTAACAAGCCTTATTTTATTTTTGGAGAACAGCCTCTCTGTTTGTGTGAACTTGAAGAAAACTAGGTACAAACAACACAAGAGGAAACGTGTTTACAAGTCCTACCCGTGCGAATGGCCTTAAAACAATCTAGTAAAAGTAAAACCTCCTATACATAACGGGTAAATAAATGTGCATTAAGGTGAATGACAGCAAGGATATGAACTGAACAATTTAAAGACTTCATTTTAACATCCTTGCTCTCTATACGTAGTTAACAGTACTTGTGTTCAAAATCTCTCCGTATTAAACTAATTGTGCACAAAATGAGTGTTGTCTTCAACTTTGAGGCTTGGTTACCATGTCCATGACAGTGATTTGCTCATAGGCGAAGGCGACAGCATTAGGGGGCGTGGCGACTGGCAGCATGAAGGCGAAGGAGCTGGTCACGGTGGCAGGTAGCATCAGGAACAGTGGATTGACGCCGATATTTGTCCCCTTAACAAGAATGATCATAGCATCAATTCAACCCGACTACATCCGCAGACACCCAGATCTAAGGCCTATTACACGCAGTTATTACAACGTGCTACAATATCAATTCTTAAATAAAAGTTAACCTAATGAAACACCCAAAGTCTGGCTTTCGACTCAAGCTTACCAAATTGCTGAACTTACCAAACTAGCGAGTATGGGAAGGAATACAGTTACTGTAGCGGTGTTGCTGGTGATTTCAGTGAAGGCAGCGATAATGACGGTCACTACAAACACGACAGCAAATGGGGGGAGACCATCCAGCGCAGTGAACTGCTCACCTATCAAAGCTGACAGACCTGACACCTGGTTGGTGACGGAATGATTTTAAATATACAGTCGATTAAACTCAAGAGGACCGTCTTTTCACTTGCAGCCTTTTTGTCAGTCAGGGATCAATGTACTAGAGAGAGAATTTCCTTTAGTTGCCATGCTTTGTGCATTATTGTTTGAATACGAAACTGTGTCGAGGGGAAACATCTATCAGAAATTAGCAGTCACGAGCGGGCGGTATGCTCATTATATAATAATGAAGGTTTGGTGTGTTTCCTGACCTTGCAGGCTTCAGCCAGTGCCAAGCTTCCACCGAAAAGGATGACCACCAGCCAGGGCATCTTTTGTTGAACGATCGACCACTCAAGAAGGGCCGGGCATGGACCCGTTTCTTCCTTCAAATCCTCTACAATGGAAAGCAGACATTTTAACTCCGGTTCAGAATCCCTAGGCCAATACGATACCACTCCAAAGACCAATGGGCACATCTTTATGATTATTCAAAAGTGCCCTATACCATTTCGATTTCTAAAAGAAAAATATAGAGTTCAGGGAAATTGATGATCAGTGATGAATGATCTTTGTGAGTGTTTTTCTCTGGGTGGCAAGAACAAAACAAATAAGAAATAGCTCGCCACAGCACTGACCTTTCGAGCTCCGGCCACACAAGAATTTGGGCATCCGGGACGGAAACAAGAAGAGTAGGAAGGCGACAAATATCGCTGCGGTCGAGTCGGTCACGTATCTGAAGGACAGAAATTTACAGACTGGGCAGTTGAATTGGTCGTTTGCCCTCAACTCAGATTGGCTTTGTTGTTCACTAAAACAACTTGTAGTTATCAAATCATTCAAATTGGTGAATGGTATCCTTCTACAGTGGGATTACTGCTGCATCATCGCTGTACTGATCACTGTATAAACGACGTTTGCAGTCTCCCCTTTATAGTCTACTGCTTGAAGCTATAAGGATGTTTTGTATGGTTTGTGCACAAGATTTCTTACGAGAAAAAACCTTTTGGGGCTTTATATGGCAGTTATCTTGGAGGTCAGTTCGACACGGACATGCATGAATACGCCTTTTGTGCATGTCAGGGTGGAACGAAAGTACTGGCTGCAACTCAAAAACTCTACACAATATACATACCCCTCTGGGAAGAGCACAGACCAGCCAGTCACAAAGCCTGGTTTACGGCTTATCCACAGCACAACTAGCAAGATAAAGTGGGCAAGAACACCCTTCTCGGCAAACCTGTCCGGAAATATACAGGTGTGAAAAGTCGAGATTTGCAAGGACCTCTGGCAATCAATCAAGACGATCAATGGTCAAGAGGAAAGGGAAAGAAGATTGACAGTAAGTTGGGGGAGTTGGTAGGGTATACCAAGTCACGGGTATTATTGAAGAGTTTCCCAAACAATCTAGGTAAGCAGCTCTTGAAAAATATAGTGCTCATTGTAACACCTTCGTTACGATGATGCCGTGAAAATAAGGTGTACGACGAAGAAAAAGTGGGTTTAATTTCTTACGACATTGGCCCAAGGTCCTTGTAGGCCTGACGGATGACTCTGGCGGCGCCCTTGTGGTCGAGTTCCTGGCGTTGCTTCTTGAGGCACCTTACGTGAATTCAAATTATGGAATAAAGTTCAAATGACAACATCAAATAATATTCAAATCGCCAAGATGTACGAATAAACCAACCCTCTATATTTCAGTGGCTATTGCGGCATAGATGCTTTATTTCCAAACGTTGGTCTCCCAGCAGCACTGACCAGCGATCCACGTAAACAATCTGCATCCAGATCCAGGTCAGAAGCAGGCAGAGCAGCATACCAGGCGCGGCATACATCATCCACTCACCGAAGTTGACCTCAGCCTCAGACCCGAACAAACTGTGGAATGCACAACCACCAAGACTGTCACGCGCATATCGCCGCTGTAATTTGAAAAAAATGCTTCATGTACTCAAACCTAAAGTGGCATGCGAACTTTATAACCGATTTGCATCGTTGTTTTTGTTTTGTTTTTCTTTTTTTTTCCTTCCGCTGGTTTCTTCTGCGGCAACCTGATAATGCGTAACCGGGGGAACCAACCACGCTGCAAGCATAATGTCAGAGATCACATATTATAGCCAGCTGCCCCAGAACTTTGTCATATTGTGGTTTTTCGCTTTACCTTATCGAATGTAAACCTCCATACTCGTACCTGCAAACACATTACTGTAAAATACATTAAATGTTAATATTGAAAGTAGTTTTTTTGCCAAACTAGTTCAAAGATTTAATAAAAAGACATCATAATAACGATAGTGAAGCAGCAACAATTCAGTTTCCTTTACAAAATGCATAAAATCGCTTGCGTTTACTTTTGGATATCAGCTTTTGTCACGTGAGCAATGAAGAATTCACGTGAATATCTGGTACAACATTTTGCTGGGGATCCACTCGCCTACTAACTTGACCGGCCAGTACAAGGTTTGGAGCCGTGCCTGTCAGCGTGGCTGTACCGCCGATGCTTGCTGCATAGGGTACGCACAGTAGGATGCCTTTGCAAATGAAATTATAGCGAGATTCTTGCTCGTCATCTATATTGGTACCGGTATCCTGAGGCTGCACGTCAGTTCTAAAAGGCGAGAGAGAGAAAATGAAAAATTCTGTAAAGAGAGTGTGGCATTCGACTAGAAACCAAAGCAATCCCATTTCAATGTCGCAAATCGCTTTCCATTTTCCCGACTCGAAAATCCTAAACAATGACGTACGCAGGCCCACATGTATCACTTCTGACCTGAAACTTTCAACCTTATGACCTACCTAACCCGAACCTCCTCCATGGCAATGGCTTCCTCTCCTTCCTTCTCTTTGTGGGCCCGCCCACTTCTGGTATGACTATCACTGCGGCCCTGGTTGGCATTTTCGTCTTTCTGCAGTAGATATGAATATAGTTGAAAAAAGGATATACTAGGCACTGCATGTTATACGAAAATTGTCCTGATAAATATTTGAGAAATGTACATAATATCCTCATCCACTCTAGCATAAGTTTCTGAACGCATGTAGATCTAAGCTGGGGAGTCGGAGAATGTATTTGATAATGGAAACCTGAACAATCCACGAGCGTCTACCCAGCGACATACATTGTGCGTGTCGTTGATCTCACAGGCGTATCGCAGTGCGAACATGAGGTGCGAGTCATTCCCCGTAGTTTGTAAATTTTGGGAATTAATATTTCTTAGGGAAGGCTTCATTTTGATTTATTTAATGGCAAAGACCAGTTCTAGTACCTGTTTGACGTTATCCTTTTTCAGTTGCTGTAGCACAGCTTGTGCAATCGGCAACATCATGGCAGTGGTGGCGGTGTTAATAATCCACATGGACAGGAACGCGGTAATGAGCATGAAACCTAACATCATCCTACAAATAAAATATCGCAAAGCATTATCAATTAAATTGAATTCTTTGAAGGAGACCAAGAAATGATGTTGAAATCTATTAATGTAAATGTACATGGTATTTTAAAATAGCATCCATGTCCATGGTTGGTGTCAAACAAACGCCAGTGCTTGATATCATGACTAGTTTTGATTGGCAAAAAATTCTGAGGATCTGAATCAGAGCGAAAAACGACCCCCAATAACACGTGCATGCGGTTGACCTGTCGGATAGGGTCCCTTCGATGTTTAAACCAATTTGTGGGGCCTGTGCATCTCCGGCTACAACATCTTCGGTCACGAGGATTGGGAGACTTCTCGCCCACAGGCAGTCCACGTGGTCTGTCAACCGGATGACTGGGGTGCGAGTGGAGTCCGGACAGGAAGACTACCTCTTTACCCACCAATAGAGAGTTTGGAAGTCATTCACATCACTGACAAGGGAAACGTCACCATCGAGCAGAAAGTAGATCTGATGCTTGATCGACCAGACACCATGCCAAACCTTCTCAGAACTAAGATCTGCCCTCCAACTCCGCAGATAGCCGGCAATGAGATCCTGCTGGCTCTTGGCAAACCTGAGAGCGAACTCTAGGTGGAAGAGGTCACCCAGATGATCCACATCGGAGAGGAGCTCAACGGCTTACTGGCTGAAGTCAAAAACATGTCGCGCCAGATGGACCATCTCATCTTGGAGCAGGAGCGAAGAAACGACTACGCCAAACTCCAGCGTGACACGCGGCATCTAAGCTTCAAAAGCCCGGCCAGGGACTCAACTGTCGTCTGGCTGAGGACGATGACTTCAAGGGGACGACGACAAGAAGGACGACAAGGAGGGAAGGCGTACTGACGAGAGACCTATGGCTGCGCGCTCATGCTAACTTACCAATGTGGTGTTGGCTATAGAACAAAAATTTCCAACTCCATCCTATGAGCAATTCACGGTCACTGTAGCCAGGATGAAGGCCGTCCATCCTGCGCTGAACCTCGGAATTAATTGAACCTCAGCGGTTCCCATCTTGGCGGTACGACTTCAAGATCGGGCCGACCGAACAACAAAGAAGTCTTGGAGAGGAGCTAACATCTCGTGTTTAGCGTCAGATTCTATGACTAGTCTTGACTGTTTCCTTACCGAATGGAGATCATTTTTCCATTAAACAGTATTCCCGATTCCTCGGGTCTGAAGAGGCCAGGGCGCGATATAACCATATATCACGGTGTTTCTGTCGTGCCCGTTTATCTCCTCTTCATTTCGGCTCTGTCTACTTACAACTGCAGGATTCCATCTCGAATGTGAGAGATTGATTTCCCCTCAAGCTTTACTACTTTCACTGTTTCGGTTTTTAAAGCGTCATTAAATGAAACATGTCAGCATTGCAGCTTAGGTTTTGCTTCATTGTGTACAATTTGTTAGGTGTTGCTCTGAAGACTTTGTTCAAGCGGAAACTGTTACTCTGAAAATTTTGCTTCAGAGAAAAGGTAAACCGCCTGACGATACACCAGCTAAGGATTTTAATAAAGTAGAAATTTGAAAAGGAAGATCGCTAGCCTGTCACACTGGCGAATCGTATTAAAGATCAGAACGGTGTAATCGGAAAACTAGAGAAAGCATTATAATACTTGAAGTACTTATTAAATTGTTTACGGTAGCAATTGTCCACTTACGCGGACAATGCAGAGAGCGCACCATATTTTGAGCACTCTTTCCACTTTTGAGCATGATCGCAAAATAAAAATAATACATGAAAGGTTACTTATTGAAGGAAATTTCTAATTCCATTCCCCCTCAACAGCCAGCCCTGTTTCCTACGCATTCTCGTTCTCACCATCTTGGCTTGGATCCCATCAACATCAGAGCAGCCAGAGCAATTCTTCGGTGGAGATTGTTATGCTCGATGGCCATAGCTACAATCAGGCCGCCGAGGAAGAGTATAATGACGTTTTGGGAGTAGTTGACTGCGACATCCTTGGCCGGCATGATACCGAAGAGCGGGAAGAGGACGAGGGGTAAGAGAGACGTCACGGCCAAAGAGATCGCCTCCGTGCACCAGAAGATGGCCATGATCAGGATGCTATAGGCCGTGTAGCCGATCTATGGGCAACAACAGCATAAACTGAGGTACAATTTCTTTCCGCCAAAGATTCAGTGAAGATCTACCAAAGGTAATTTCCATCCCGTGACCAATCATATTTTCAACGCACTCTTACAGATACATTTTCGTGACATCCAATACAACTTTCAAACTGTAAAATTTTGCCATTACTTTTGCTTACGTCTCTTCACTGTTTCTGATTGTTGCCCCGGAAAGGTAAAGATAAATTGAGCAGTATTTGAGTCATCTGATAGAAAAAACCCCACAAATATCATGTAAACTGTTATTGTAAAAACTTTCTCAGGAAAATGTAAGTTTTTGTTGAGTTTATTTGCTCAAGGAATGGCAATATCAACCTGTTTCATGTTTGTCACTCTGAGGAGACATACCGTGTCGTACGTTATTCCTTAATTCTCCTTAAATTCCGGTTTAAGATAACTTAAAGAAATGAAACGCCATAGATTTTAACATATTTCTCAACTGTTATACCTGTAGCATCCATGTTTTAAAAGATGAATTGCTTTTCTCTATAAGAGTGGTATTTTAGATTACCTGAAAAACATGAGGTGACACAGTTATGTGCATGTCCCACCAGGACCCCTAATATAAGATGGACATTTTTATCACTAGATCCTGACTCTTTTAACAGCGAACAAGCAAATACCATCAAGCTTTTCTCTATAAGAGTGGTATTTTAGATTACCTGAAAAACATGAGGTGACACAGTTATGAGCATGTCCCACCAGGACCCCTAATATAAGATGGACATTTTTATCACTAGATCCTGACTCTTTTAACAGCGAACAAGCAAATACCATTAAACTGTGTAAACTATATCTCCACAATTATGCAAATATCAGTAAAATTGTTAGTGTTCATCTCTTGACTCTCAACACTGTTAAAGAAAGAGGTGATTTGGGTTATATGCAAATGCATCTGTTGGTGTGGACAGACCCGATAAATGAATATCCGAACTAACTTTTTACAAGATATAGTGTAATGCGACAACCAGAATTAGAAGCCATATTGTTGTGGCACGGTGCTCGTTCACTCGTGCGCGTTACATGTCTCTTCAACCAATAGGGTGTCGCTATTTGCAAAGGCACGCGCGCGTCAAGCTGAAAAATGTGTGTGTGAGTGAAGTGGCACCGCTGCTAGGGCATCTAATTGGATTTGTGTAAAATGTAGTTGTTGGACAGGGTAGGAAAACATCTAACAAATACAGGTACCCGTGGTTTCTAATGACAAGAGAAAATAAAATCGTTAGAGGTAGCGATTAATTTCCCAAGTTTCAAAGACTGTCTTTAGTGACGCACCACTGAACTGTTTTTAAGCAAACACGGCTCGCTGTGGTCCGCAGTCTATCATGGGCTGTAAGGATACTCGCAAAATTGTACTTCAGTATAAGGAAAGGGTGGGAGCTGAGTTGCCTTTGTGCGACGAAATCTTCCCAAACTGAGAAAATTACGAAGAGATAAAGCAAGATTGATTACACGCTCAAAGTCGACAACATTTTTCGGCAAGTATTTGCAGAAAAAAAATCAGCATGTTATCCAATAGCTATAACAACAAAACCTACCGGCTCGTTAAAAACGATTGGTATTGGGCACAGGATGAGAGGCACCAGGAACACGATGAAATATCGTCGGTTTCTCCAGATCAGAGCTCGCCGGCTTGGTGCGGGGAGCGGGAGCTTTCCTGGCCCATCCACCTCCTGCTCCTCCGCTGGGCCGATTACTTCCTCCCAGCTCGGTGGAGGGTCGACGCTAGAAGTAGCATCTGTAAATCAACATGACAAGTGACTCCAGCGGCTTATCCAGGTTGAAACGGGGGGAGGCAATTTTTTCTTTCTCTCTTTTGTGAAAGTGCTGTGTACTTTGTTTGTGGACTTCAAGCATGGGTGTAAATTCGGGGGGGGGCTTTTAAATCCCCCCACACTGTTTTGTGATGAGCAAAAAAATTAAAGCAGATTGTGAGGAAATGGTAAGGATTTATAACGACTAAAATGTTTTTAATAAAAACAGAAAACAATTTTAAAAAGCCATAAATATGCCATTCTGATGTAAGATTCTGCATGAATTTGATACAGATGTACATCTTTATATAGTAAACCTAGCTTGCCTCTATATGTTGTATATGGTGTAGCCCCTACCCCCTTACTTTTCAAATTTCCATGACCAGGCAAGTCACCCCCTCACCTCTCCCCGTCCCCCCCCCCATTTCCAGCATAGATTTACGCCACTGCCTTAAAACCAACTCTCTTGCCACTAGCCTTGCTAAAGGCGGTCTCAGCGTTTTTTTTTTGTCAAGGGAAATTATTGAGCCACACGCACGGGACCCACGGCAAACGAGCCACTCTGTACTATCCGGTTTGCCAACCCCTGCGTAAGGTACAAGGATTAGGCCTACATGTACTTGTTACACCACCGTCACAGATAATAGTGAATTTCTAGTGGTCACAAATTGATCACGTGATATGCCACAAGCACAAATGTATCATTTACGATCGAGTGCATTGGCGATATTGCTACGTGTCAAAAATAACAGATAGTGGCGTTAACCGTAAATAAGGCTTGAAGCTTTGCATAGTGGAGATATACGAGAGGGCTTGCGGTAACACCGTGTGGATCTCCGCTTTTGGAAGAAGTATAATTCTGATATGAACCGGTGAGTGAGCGTGTACTCAAGGTTTCGACCAGTGGACTCTGGTCGTCCTCTCTCCACTACCAGAGGACGACCAGACCACACTGGTAGAAACGTTGAATACACACTCAACGGTTTTTATCAGAACAATACCTCTTCAAAACGAAATTTATCCACATGGTGTTACCAAAAGCCCTCTCTTTGTTGTTAACGGTGTCGTGTCCATTGCGTTGTAATTGTGCAACCTCAGGTACAGAGGACAGATAACTGCGCTGGTACTTAGAAGCTCTCTGTGAGTTCGCATGTGCTACTCTCTATACTCAGCCCATGGGATTTATATAACTATTTCTATGATGCCTCCTGATGGCATATCTTATTGTAAAAATCCCGTGGGATCACAAAATATTAACGAGCTTGCGCGCAGAAATAAAACCATTTGGTGGAATGTACCTTTAATATGACCTCCGCGAGGGCCGGTTTCGCAGTAAAAATGGCTCAGAACGAAGAAAATCTTTCCCAAATAGAAAAACCAATTCCAAAAATCGAATATATTTTCTTGTTTTTCTGAAGAAGGATAATACAGTTTGTCCGTTGCCACTGAATGCGGCAGTGTTTTGTGCGCAATGACAATTTTATTCAGTAAACAAACGGAGAAATCAAACATACTCTACAAATCTGCGGGACACAGAGAAGGAAAACTAAATGAAAGAGGACGAGCAGACGGAGTTGTTGCTAATTTTTATTTCCCCGGCGTCCGGGGGAGCTTTTTAGGAAGAAAAATGGGGGGATATCAGGCCCTCTTCCAGTCATTATAGGACAGAATAGTCAATAAGCTCCTTCAAAGAGACACGGTGTGTATTCCGCTAATCTTTGGCTATAATCGTAACTGTTTTGACAACTTCCAAAGACAAAGTTGTTCATTTTCTCCCCCGGTAGAGCACTAAACAGTGAACAGGGCGCCCCCTTTTAGTCTGTTGCTATGGGCGCCGCCATCTTGTCTTTACGGGTTGCAGAACACCAAATACGCGCCTGTAGAGAACAGCGCAAAATCGGACCGAAATAGCGTCGCCTGTTGACTCTCGTGAAGAGGTTGGCCTCCGTTTTTCACTGGAAATTCAAGATTATGGCCAGAAGATGACTTTTCGTTTCAATTTCGTGGGGGTTAGACAGGAATATTTTTTTATTCGCCTTTGAACGAAGATACCCCCAAAATAGCAGCAAAACTAAGCGCTCATTT
Organism: Acanthaster planci; assembly: GCF_001949145.1. The sequence goes on along the minus strand of NW_019091385.1, from coordinate 3,083,590 downwards.
CTGAATGTGTAGCCGTCCGCCTCTATCCAAAATAGGTAGACTTTCTGTGAAAGAAATACCCCGAACTGGAAACTATCAGTCCCAAATTCGGGATTTATAGAAATATTTCTATGATGTCTCCTGATTAAGGCCTGTCCTATTGTTAAAATCCCGTGGGACATAAAATATTAATGAGCTTGTGAGCATTTGGTGGAATGCACCCCACAGAGTTTGCAACAACGCGTTCACAAAATCTGTTGACCCAATGCGCCTTGGAGAGATTTCACGTATTTTGATTGGTCAACGCATGGCAAACTGTTGGAGGCGCGCTATTGTGAATCACCTGTATTGGACAATTTACACAAAGAATATTCCACAAAATGGACGGGGTGATCTGGAAAATGAAAATAACATTCTTGAACAAATTCGCTGGAAATCCATCATTTATTAACTTCTTTTGACCCTAACTAAAAAGGTATTTATGGATGGGAATCAATATGTGCTTGGCCGGTCTTAAACTAACGTTTAAGAATGAATGCTGACAACGAACACTCATAATGCCATCGCCTGCGGCTTGGGCATTATAAGCGTCCATTCCCCTTAGCCGGCGTGGCGGTCTCAGCTGTCTCCCGGTCTCAGCGGTCCCCCCTGACGTAGCCGGACAATTCAGCACGACACAAGCACGGTTTCGTTGGTCTTCCGTGCTGAGATGTCCGCATGACAGCGAAGTTACGTGTAAGCCAAAGGTACGATACTATGAGCGGTGCTGTTATCTTTGGTGTAGTCCTTACCGATGTACAGTTCACGTCACGTACTGTACAACGTGAAGCGTGCATGGACTGCACTGCTGTTCCCTACCTCCATGCTTAAACGGACGACTTTCTGCTTTTTGTTGTGCGCAGAGATGGTATGACGTATTTTTACCATATTTGGTAAAGGGGACCGCTGAGACCGGGAGACAGCTGAGACCGCCACACCGGTCCTAAACGCACGGATTCCCTTAATAAAACAATATGCATAATTATATTACACAGATAAGACCGTTCTGGTGTAATCTATGGGCATGTTATATCAAAACAATTGTTGCCTATTGTGACGGGGTCCATGGGAAGTTGAACGCCCTCGGGGGCGAAGGGCACCTCCGGCTTCTCCTTGAGTGACACTCCTTGAGAGCGTCGTTCAACTTCACAAGCACGACGTTTGAACTCACACACACACGACGTTTGCAATTCACAAACACGACGTTTACAATTCACATACACGACGCTTGCCTGTCCACTTTCCTACTGGTGGCCCACGACTGAATGTCATCAACAGCTGTTTCTAACCAAACTCCTGGCCCAGATATAACCTCGGGACCTTCTGGCTGGCCCCGCCACGCATAATACATCTGCACTTGTAGGTTTGGTTCAGCATGGAGGGGCAGGGCCTATGAAAAGGCTAGAGAAAGCAGTTCTGTCTATGGCTTATACCATGTGTCCTTTTTCAACTTGTACATGTACAGTACATGTAGGTATTACCATTTGTATTTTGAGTAGCTCTGGTTGGTGGTGCTGGGGGTAAAATAGGGAAAATTGGGGTGGGAGCAGGTGCGGAGGGGGAGGGTGGATTTCTACATGTGTTAATAATTATTAGCTTTATTAGTGTAAATTGATAGAGAGTGCTTACACTTTTTACACGAACATTTTTCACATGTCCAGGGGACTTCCATTCATTTATTCAGACCATTAGAGACAGAATTGTGTCCGCCAAACACAGTACATGTATTTAGATACATGTACAAGTATAGTAAGCCCCGACGGCTCGGAGGGTTGAAAAATAAAATAAAAAACAATTGGAACATGTCTCCAGGGGAACTCCCCCGCTGCACTGGACACGCCAATGAGCAACTCGGTGGGCCCTTCAGTTTGGTCAGGTAATTTGGTTATGTATCTGGATTAGTACTTGGACCTCGTAAGTACACTTAATTTGCGCTGTTTGCTCATTTTACATCTGGTGTGTACAGTACATTTAGGCTGAAATGTTCGGAACTCTTTCTGGATGTTGAGAAGAACTGATTTGGGACACTTTCTGAATGCAACTTTGGCCAACTTACCTGCGGTTCCACGAGAGTGCAACTTTACAGCAGCCGTGAATTATTTCCCAATCGTTGTGGTATAAAGTAACTTGTCAATAAACCTACCTGTGTCGAAAGTATGGAGGGCAACAGGTGCATATGCCACACAAGATTTGGCGTCCATTGCCATCTTGTGCCTAGTAGAACTCTGGAGGGTGCCGATGAGAGAGAATTGGGTTATTCAGCAGAAGCCGTCAGCCCAAAAGCATTGAGGTATTATCATGGAAAGTAGAAACAGCTTTGTGAACTCAGGTCAAGGCCTACGGGGAAGTCACATGCATTTGACATAATTATGTACCGTAAGTTTGGCTTAACACGGTGCTCGTGTGTATGTAGTATCAAGGATCTATTACCCATATGGAACTAGTGAAGTTGGCCTATGTACCACACTCATCTGGACGCCCCTCATGACTTATGGGGGCGGCCAAAGTTTGCAAGAAAGTTTCCCCTTCAGTTGGTTAACTGGGCTTAGATTTCACATCAAATTCGTTAAAAATACATTTTTTTCTCATTAGAATTAATTTCCATTCACTTTTCAGTCTTACTCGGATAATTATGATTGTGACTTCTTCTTTATACTTTGCACAGACAGCCCGCATTTAGGAAACACGCAGTGTGACGTAAAAGAAAAGACCCTTTTAGGAACGAAACATATTAAATATGATAGGGCAAAAGAAAGGACGAATCAAACATAAACAGGACGAATCAAATATAGGACGGCAAAAGTTTGTGAAAGGAAACCAACCAACGTCTATCCAAAACAAGATGTTGCATTATATATCTCTCTCTCTGATGACACTACGTTGTAAATGTAGAACTGAGCAATTTGCATGTAATATACTCGTTGTACATAACTGAAGCGCAAACAAGTTTGCAAAGAAGACGACGCACATTTAGGGCCTAAAAGAGTGAAGCTGGCCGGATAATCGGCCCGATCGTCCAACCTCATAGTCAGCCGTGTATCATCATATTACAGAGGCCATTAAGCAACACAGCAGTTTTAACTTTGCTAAACAATAAGCTACTTGCGAGTTAAATTTGAATAAAATCTGGTACACTGTGTTATCTGATTGCATAAAAACGTAACAATTCGAATTCCCCAGACTAAAGACATTGCTGTTATACCTGGTGATCGGAGCAAGCTTTTGCACAGCGACCACCATCTCTGGAATGGACTGGTTCCTTTGTGCCCTTCTTATCCATTGAGAACAGTGTATTGTGCAAGGCGTCTCTTATGTAACTAGGTATAGCAACGTGGGTTTAAGTATGGAGAACACATGTTGTTATGTTCACGTGAAGTTAAAGAACTCAGTGTTCAGATTTTGTTCAAATTTAACTCGAAAATGAATATATTTACTGCAACCCATGCACGTTTATTGCGTTCGTTATCAAAGTGTACGTGCGCAAGATCAACTTGAAGAAACTGAAAAAAATTAATAAATGATTCATGATAAATGGAAAATTCATTATGCATATTATGTTTCGGTAGCATTTGGGCGTAAACATTTTTGTCACTTTAAGACAGTGAGTATACCATATTATTATGATGATTTTCTACCGTAATTTAAGTTTAGGGAATAAAAATCGGGTTTTCTGGCAGGCCGTATCAGGATTTCGAGGATCTCATATCAGCTACTGTTATCGCCCTCAAGGGATTTTGTTATGAATTTGGCACAAAACCGCAGACAGGGCTTGACCTAGGCTTGACTAGGTAGCGAGTGGGCTTTGCCTATAGTTTTCCCAACACACGTCCAGTTTCAAAAACTGTGCTCAAAACTAGTGTAGCATTCCATTTTGACTAGTTATGAAACCACATTTCCCATCTTGATCGAGTCAAATCGGTGCTCGAACGCCCACGACAAGTTACGTTAACTCTTTGAGTTGTAGAGTCGTTTGTGTGGGCCACAACTTACTCAGCACGCATGCGTGAAAGCCGCCTGGCAAGTGTATGAATAACACTATGCGATAGAAGGTGTTTCACGTGATATATCATGAACTGAAACTGAAGTATACGAAAAATTGATGCTTAATACACGCGATTCACAATACTGAGCGCGCCTCCAAGAGTTTACAGCACGTTGGCCAATCACAACGCGCAAAATTTGTCGACCATTTCCAAACAATATTAAGAAATTTTGGTACCTTATTGTACATGTAGCTCTATAAAGCAATAATCTTTTTATTAACATTTGAAATGCTGTGTAATTGCCTCGAACATCTTGTAAAGCCTAAACCGTAACCCTAACCGGGTTAAGGAAAGTTTTGTTTTGTTTTTTGTGAGTTGGTACTCAGATCAGTCGACCTTTCAGATTCAAAAATGGAAAAAAATAGTTTGTATTTGTAAAAAACTGGGATCCACCGAAAAATAATTTACTGATATTAAAATACTATTCTCTGTCTTCCTCTAAATTTGTTCTTTAAAAGCTGTGCACCAGCTTATACAAAAGGCCTCCATTAGGTTGCGTTCAAGCTTTTTTATTTGTTTTGTTTTTCAATTCATTCCATTCAATCAATATGTACTTTTCTATGAGAGTAGACTACACTTCAAAACTCAATGGAAGCTTCCTTTAATTAAAGCCACGCTTATTGAATTTTTCAAGTCGAGTTTCCCCAGCAAGACACATAAAAATATATTGCCTTCGGACTAGTACAATGTAAACGTACTCAATGTACATGTACTGTGCATTGTTGTGCAGTGAATGTAATCCCAACCACAGTGCACACACACTATGCACAATGTTCGACTGTGTGTACGGATGAAATAAGACAGGTCACACGTTGGTGGCGCGTGGCGGTTGTGGAAAAGTAGATGTGTGTTATCGGATGGATGGCGCAATTGATAGTAAATAAGGACGCCTTACTTTGGGTAAAAATTCACATTGAAATCCGAGTTGCAGAGAGGGCCAGATTTTTAAAAGAGAAATTTGCCCTATGCGGCCACTCGTCCCCAGGTGCAACGGTGGTATTCATGGGTTCAAATTGATAAGGGGTCGAGGTTGGTAATTGCGCCCTCTATCGGAACATCAGGAAAAGGCGAACAAAACGCGAGCATTTTCGCGTTTTTATACCCTTATTTTTCACATTAAATAGCACAACATCAGGATTGCAACAGACAAAATATTGATTCATAGTATGTAGGGTATTTATTATAGTAAAAAAGTAAGTTGCTACTCTGCAACGAACCTGTATGCTAGGCGTATGATTTCTGGCCCACGGTCTATCAGTGGTTGGCGCTGATTCGCAGTGGTTACTGTACTTCCTGCATAAGTTCGGATAGGGCAGGGAGTGAGGACGTACTGCACTCACCACGGGGACGAGGCTTGTTCGGAACCCCTGTAGTCTGGATACCAGACCCTATGATTCTGACTACCCGACAAAATTAAATAAAAATGAATTCCCATAGACAGCAATGATAAATCCCCATACTTCACAAATAC
>NW_019091385.1:3057830-3071396 GCF_001949145.1 Acanthaster planci | reverse complement strand
CCTTAGGCCTACTTAATTCAAAATTTGCTTTTAATTTGGTTCGGCGCGACTCTAGACTTAACACTCGTAGTGATGGTGTCTTGTACACAGAGCATTTTATCTCACTTTATTCATTTATGAGCGCTTGGACACATCACTGACTGCCTTCCCACTCCCTTAAAGTTCATCTCACCTTTCTGACTCCCCAGAACCACAGTCAAGTGAGTGATTTTCTAGTCATTTTTATGAGTAAAAATTGTGAAAGTCTTTGTTTACACGTCCACGTAATTCCTTCCCTGACACTCAAGAAGTTTTGAACTCGTGTATAAAAAGCGATGTTATGCATGCCTATAACGTTTGCTTAGATTAACAGTGATTTCGATTTTCTTGTACAAATCGTGATAATTTTTTCATAGTTCTTGACAGTTTTTGTTGATGTTAGATGTTTACCTACGTGTACAATTTTCAAGCAGTTTAACTGGCGTTAACCCTAGAATAAACAATCCATGGCTGCTCCTTTGTAACAGTATTACTGCCAGTCCTCAGTACATGTATAGCGACTTTTCTATCATTTATTATCGTTTTCTATCATTTCGTATATAGGAGCTTGACATATTTTCCTCAAAGTGCACGATTAGAATTCCACAGGATCTTGATTATTTCTTTGTATTTATCTTGCTAACAGTTCACCACGACTATTAAAGACACAGTTGAATCTGAAGTTCCGACCTGTAGCTGCTTGTTCTCCTTAATCATAGCTGACACTAGCTGGTGAACATTAGGTTACCGCCTCCCTGGGACTTCACTTAATGCCATCGAGTGCACCCAGTGTTTAAAGTAGCTTTGAACAGTTTATTTAAAAAAAAAATCTCCATCAGTTCATGTGAAAAAACTTTTCATTCAAAGTGATTTGCTTATTAACCGAGTGGTATGGATGACTTCTGGCCTGGGTACCGAATTACCTACGCTAGTTTCCGTAATTTCTCCATGACCAATTATATACAGACTAAGTGTTGTCTTTAATAGTGAGGCTTGTTTACCATGTCCATGACAGTGATTTGCTCGTAGGCGAAGGCGATGGCATTAGGGGGCGTGGCTACTGGCAGCATGAAGGCGAAGGAGCAGGTCACGGTGGCAGGTAGCATCAGGAACAGTGGATTGACGCCGATACTCGTCCCCTTGACAAGAATGATCATAGCATCAATTTAACCCGACTATATCCGCAGACACCCAGATCTAAGGCCTAATACACGCAGTTATTAAAACATGCTATAATACCAATTCTTAAAAAGAGTTAACCCAAAGAAACACCCAAAGTCCGGCTTTCGACTCAAGCTTACCAAATTGCTGAACTTACCAAACTAGCGAGTATAGGAAGGAAGATGGTTGCTGTAGCGGTGTTGCTGGTGACTTCCGTGAAGGCAGCGATAATGACGGACACCACTAACGCGATAGCAAAGGGAGGGAAGCTATCCAGCACAGTGAACCTTTCGCCGATCAAGGCCGACAGACCCGACACCTTTTGGTGGACGGAGGGGTTTTAAACATACAGTCAATTAAAATCAAGGGCCTTTGTGTCAGTCGGTTATCAATGTAGCCAAGGCACAACTACAAGAGAGAGCTTCCATTAGTTGCCATGCTTTGTGCATTATTGTTTGAATACGAAACTGTGTCGAGGGGAAACATCTATCAGAAATTAGCAGTCACGAGCGGGCGGTATGCTCATTATATAATAATGAAGGTTTGGTGTATTTCCTGACCTTGCAGGCTTCAGCCAGCGCCAAGCCTCCACCAAAAAGGATGATCACCAGCCAAGGCATCTTTTGTTGAACGATCGACCACTCCAGAAGGGCCGGGCATGGACCTGTTTCTTCCTCCAAATCCTCTGTAATGGAAAGCAGACACTTATACTCCCGTTTAGAAATCCCTCAGCCAATATGATACCACTGCCTCACACCAGTGATTTTGATTTCTAAAAGAAAAAATGTAGAGAGTACATGGAAATCGTCGATCTGTGATGAATTGTCTCTGCTCTGCAAGGACAAAGCCCCCATAAGAAATTGCTCGCCACAGCACTGACCTTTCGAGCTCCGGCCACACAAGAATTTGGGCATCCGGGAAGGAAATAAAAAGAGTAGAACGGCGACAAATATCGCTGCGGTCGAGTCGGTCACGTATCTGAAGGACAGAAATTTACAGAGTACGTAGATGAAGTGGTTGTCTGCGGTCTACTATAAAGATGAGTAACATTTCCACAAAGCATTACTGTAGAACTCAATTCAGATTGGTCGAGTTGTTAATTATGATAACTTGTAGTTTTCAAATCATGCAAATTGGTGAATGGTATCCCACTACAGAGGAATCACTGCTATCATCACTATACTGATCATTGTAACGATGTTTGCTATCTACTCTTTATAGGTATACTGCTTAAAGCTGTAAGGCTGTTTTGTATGAACTTCAGTGCACGAGATTTTTTAAAAGAAAAAGGTTTAGGGGAAGTTGGGGCTACTGGACCACTTACGCACATTTTTGTTCTAACCATATTCAAAAACCAAGAAAAGGATAAAACTACTTTTAATACGTGACCCAAACACTTGTTTGTTTATTGCAAACAGTCGTAATCAACCCCATTAATAAAACTTATGAATATTAACTCATTGAAAATTCATCCAAAAGTGGACCACCAGCCCCACACCCGGGGCAAGTGGACCACATCATAAAACCTTAAAACTTGCCACCAACAGAGTACGAAATGAATGTTGGAATGAGTAAAGTGATAATAAAACACTGAAAATGGCAATCGTAGTTATCTCAGAAGCACCAGAGTTCAATAAAACAAAATTAATTAGAAAATTCCTGTATCTTTTTTCCAGTCATGCAATTTCTGTTTTTGGAATGTCAAGCAAAGCATGGAGTTGTTCGGTTTTGGCGTTTTTATTATCCTAAATCATGATTTTAAGTTTATTTTTCAAGTTTATTTATATTTCTCCCACGGGCCTCAATTTATGTTCAGCTTAACCTCTGATAAATATAGATATTGTTTAAACAGAGCTGCTCAATTCCAAAACCTTTTAATTGTTTTTTGCCTATGAGTGGGCCAGTTGCCCCGATGACCCAATAGCCTCACCCTTCCTTATTGAGGCTTTGCACGGCGGTCATCTTGGAGGGTCAGTTCGACACGGATATGCATGAATACGCCTTTTGTGGCACGAAAGTACTAGCGTCAACTCAAAAACTCTACACAATAAACATACCCCTCTGGGAAGAGCACAGACCAGCCAGTCACAAAGCCTGGTTTACGGCTGATCCACAGCACAATTAGCAAGATAAAGTGCGCAAGAGCACCCTTCTCGGCAAACCTGTCCGGAAATACACAGGTGTGAAAAGTCGAGATTTGCATGGACCTCTGGCAATCAATCAAGACGATCAATGGTCAAGAGGAAAGGGGGAGAAAATTGATGGCAAGACGGGGGAGCGGTGGGGGTTGGTAGGAGGAACCTAATCACGGGTATTATTTAAGAGTCTCCCGACCAATCCAGGTAAACAGTTCTTGAAAAATTTTGTGCTTACTGTCACTCCCGTGAAAATGAGGTGTACGACCAAGAAAAAGTTAATTTGGTTTCTTACGACATGGGTCCAAGGTCCTTGTAGGCCTGACGGATGACTTTGGTGGCGCCCTTGTGGTCGAGTTCCTGGCCCAGCTTCTTACAGCACCTGACGCAAACACAAATTATCAAATAAAGTTCAAATGGTATTATCAAAAAATATTTAGATGGCCAAGATGTATGAGTAAACCAACCATCTATATTACAGTACCCATAATAATGGCATGATTCCAAAAAGCACTCACCAGCGATCCACGTAAACAATCTGCAGCCAGATCCAGCTCAGAAGCAGGCAGAGCAGCATACCAGGCGCGGCATACATTATCCACTCACCGAAGTCGATCTCAGCCTCAGACCCAAACAAACTGTGGAATGCACAACCACCAAGACTGTCACGCGCAGATTGCTACCATGATTTAGAAAAAATACAATATGTATCTAATTTAAAGTGGCATGCAAACCAGGCCCCGCAGCACACTGCTCGGTATAACCCATTTACAGTTTTTTTTCTTTTGCTGGTTACTTCCCCTGATTCAGGTTGACTATACCTAACTGGGAACCAACCACGCTGCAAGCATAATGCCGGAGATCTTATTATTAAATCCGGCTGCCCCAGAACATTACCAGGCTTCAGTTACTCTTCGCTCTACCTTGTTGGGTGTAAACTTACAATACGCGTGCCTGCTAACATATTACTGTCTTCGTTCTCGAGAATCTTGAGTTACACGTTAGTGTTTAAGTTATTTCCCCTAAAAATCTTAAAAAGATTTCCTGAAAAGGTGACAAAAGTTTCCCTTACAAATTACATAAAATCGCCTGCGTTTAGATGTCAGCTTTTTCCACAATGTGCGCAATGAAGAATTCACTTGAACATCTCGTACAACATTTTGCTGGGGATCCACTCGCCTGCTAACTTGACCGGCCAGTACAAGGTTTGGAGCTGTGCCTGTCAGCGTGGCTGTACCGCCGATGCTTGCCGCATAGGGTACGCACAGTATGATGCCTTTGCAAATGAAATTGTAGCGGGATTCTTGCTTGTCGTTTTCCAACAGCCTGAAGTTGTCGGTATCCAGAGGCTGCACATCAGTGCTAAAACGACAAAGGAAAGAACATGAACAATTCCGTGGAGAGAGTGCTTAATTCCACTAAAAACAAAAGCAAGTTCATCTCAATGTCGCAAACTGCATTCCCTTTTCCCGACTCAAAAACCTTAAAACAAAAAAAATGACGTACGTACATTTATTATTTTTGACCTGACATCTACGACCCATGACCTACCTTCCCCTAACCCGAACCTCCTCCATGGCAATGGCTTCCTCTCCTTCCTTGTCTCCGTGGGCCCGCCCACTTCTGGTATCTCTATCACTGCGGCCCTGGTTGGCATTGTCACCTTTCTGCAATAGACATTGTGGTGGCATGCGGACATACTAGACACTGCATGTTCTATGAAAATTGTCTTGATAGTCATTTGAGAAATCTGCAGATCCTCATCCATCCTACCATTACAAGTTTCTGAACGTATGTGGGTCTGAACGTGAGTGTCGATGAAAGTGTTTGATAATGGAAATCAAGATTTGCGTTCAGAGCATTGCACAAGCGTCTATATAGGATTACACATTTCGCACTTCGTTGATCTCACAGGCATATCGCCACGCAAACATGACGTATGAGCCATTCTCAGCAATTGGCGAATTTGGGGATTTAAAAAATTCCTAGGGACGGCCTCGTTTTGATTTTATGGCAAAGGGTCAAGGACCATACCTGTGTCAAGTTATCCTTTTTAAGTTGCTGTAGCACAGCTTGCGCAATCGGCAACATCATGGCAGTGGTGGCGGTGCTACTAATCCACATGGACAAGAACGCGGTAATGAGCATGAAACCTAACATCATCCTACAAATAAAAGGAGAGCAAAAATATTGTTTAAATTTTCATATAAATGTACAAGGTAGCTTGAAATAGCGCCCATATCCACTCTTGGCGTCAAACAAACGCCACTGTTTGATGTTATGCCTAGCTCCGAACTGAAGAAACATTCTGAGGATGAGAATCATAGCGAAACACGACCCGCAATAACACCTGCGATTGACTTGTCGAATGAGGGTTCATTTGATGTTTAAACCATTTTGTGGGGTCTGTGTATCTCAAGCTAAAACATCTTTGTTCACGAGGATCGGGAGACTGCCCCAGTGAGGTGCAAGTGTTAGTCCAGAGAAGAAAACCTCCTCGTTACCTGACTCCAAGAGCCCGTCACCGGTAGATGTCATTAACATCACTGACCAGGAAAACGTCACCATCGAGAAAGAAATAGACCTGATGCTTGATCGGCCAGACACCCTACCAAACTTCTGCCTCTAGGGAACTAAGATCTGCCCGCCAACTCCGCCGACATCCGGTAATGAGATCCTACTGGCTCTTGGCAAACCTGAGAGCAGACTCTCGAAGAGGTCACCAAGACGATCAACATCTGTGAGGAGCTCAACAGCTTACTGGTTGAAGTCAGAAGCATGTCGAGCCAGATGGACCATCTTATCTGGTCTTATCGAAACAAACACGCCAAACTCTGGCGTGACACGCGACATCTAAGCTTCGAGGTCCTAACCCGGGGGGCTCAACTTTCCTCCGGCTGAGTATGATAACTCCGTAGACGTCAGCGACCACCGTGACGACAACAAAAGGACGATGACGAAGGAAAGCGTGCTGACAAGAAGCCTATGTCTGCGACCTACGAGTCGTCAGGCATTCTTGGGTGTGAGTATCATGGTGCCAAGGTACCATATACCATCCATACAAAAGTGGTGTCGCCGTGTAGGCAATAAAGCCAAAACTTCCATCGTATGAGCAATTCACTGTCACTGTAGCCGGGACTGAGGCTTTCCATCCCTCACTGAAACTCGCAATCACCTAAAACATCAGCGGTTCCTGTCTTGGCGGTACGAAAACGAGATCGGGTAAACCAAACTGCCAAGCAGTCTTGCAGAGGACCTAACATGTCATATTCAGCGTCTGATTCTACAACTGTAGGATTCCATCTCGAGTGAGAGACACTGATTTCCCCTTACGCTACACAAATGGCTTGACTGTTTCGGTTTTTGAAGCATCGTTAAATAAAACGTGAGCATGGCCGCTTATGTTTTGATTCATTGTGTAGAATTTTGTTCCTTTATTCATGTAAAAAATGCCATTCTGAAAATGTTGCTTCAAAGAAAACCTAAAACGCCATACAATGTACACGCAAAGGATTTTATTAAAGTGATACGGGGCCGGGTAGAGTGAAGCCAATTTTCACCAAATCAGTAACCAGTCTACAATATGAATGTCATGATATTTGCTATCCTGTCACACAAGCGAATCGTATCAGAACAGTGTTTGTCGGGCGACCTAAGAAAGCATTATGATACTGGAAGTCTTGGCAAGTATTATTTTTTAGCGATACTGTATCGCCCACTAGTGCAGAAAATGTAAAGAGCACGTTATGTTTTGGCAGTCTTGCTACATTTGAGCATAGACACCCTCCCCCCCAAAAAAAAAAATATAATATAAGAAAAGTTGCTTATTGAAGGAGATTTGTGATTCCATTTCTATTATTATTATTTCTAACTATTTCCCACTCATTCCCGTTCTCACCATCTTGGTTTGGATCCCACTAGTATCAAGACAGCCAGAGCAATTCTTCGGTGCAGATTGTTATGCTCTATGGCCACAGCCACAATCAGGCCGCCGAGGAAGAGTATATTGACGTCTTTGGAGTAGTTGACTGCGACATCCTTGGCCGGCATGACCCCGAAGAGCGGGAAGAGGACGAGGGGTAAGAGAGCCGTCACGGCCAAAGAGATCGCCTCCGTGCACCAGAAAATAGCCATGATCAGGATGCTGTAGGCCGTGTAGCCGATCTACGGGCAACGACAGCATAAATTGGGGTACAATTTATTTTCCCTCGAAGGTGCGATGTTTCGGTGAGGGAATGAATTCTACTTGAGTAAAGGTAAGTTCCAACCCGCAAACCATCATAATCTTCAACCCATTCTTCTGCATTAAAAAAACTAACTTTTTACATCATACAATGGAATTTGACAACCAAAATCCAAAACCAGTGCTGCGTTTGGCAAGGGGGTACGCGCATGACATGCTGCTTCGACCAATAGAGTGTCGTGATTTGTCAAATCACGCGCGCGTCAAGCTGAAGAATGTGCCTGTGAGTGCAGTGACACAGCTGTTAGGGCATCTAATCAGATAAGTCTATAATACAGTTTTTGGACATAACATTAAAAAAAAATAGCAAGTAAAGGTGCATGTGGTTTCCAGTGATAAGAAAAAATTAAAATTGATTGAGGTAGCGATTATTTTCCCAAGTTTTCAATGACTTTAAATTCAATAAAATGTACGGTGCTTTTCGGCAGAAATCTTACTGAATCGTTGATGGCAATGGGGATTGGGCACAGGATGAGAGGCACCAGGAGCACAATGAAATATCGTCGGTTTCTCCAGACCACGGCTCGCCAGCTGGGTGCGGGGGGCGGGATATCTGCTGACCCATCCACCGCTTGCTCCTCCGCTGGGCCGATTACTTTCTCCAAGCTCGGTGGAGGGTCGGCGTTGGTAATACCTCCTGTAAATCAACAAGACAAGCAACTCTAGTGGCATATCCTGCATGGTTTGAATCTACGTAAACAACATGTTTTTTCTCTCTCTCCTAAACGGCCCCAGTTTTGTTCCTCCGAAAAAGGTCTTCGGTGACAGTACCATTTCGGAAGTGTTAGCACTTTAAATTCCTTAAAGAGCACCTCTTAGGAAAACATGTTTTCTCTGATTTAATCTGGTCAAATGAATATGGAAGCATCCAGATCGCACGTAGTGTCATTTGTCTTCAGAGCTCAATTATAAAACAAGCTAAAAAGGGCTTTTTTCTGTTCATGCCAAGAAGCGAATTCTGAGTGTAGATTACGTCATTCGGAGAAATCAGAGAAAACGAGGGAACCCTCGCCCGGTGTTCGTAGTGGATAAACCAAAAAAAGTGTCAAAAAAAGTCTTGGGCCAAGACGGCAGAACTCGATAGCGAACTCGATCGAGCATAAAATATGCCGCGCGCGCTGATTTCCATTGCGTCCTCTCATGACTTCATTTCACCAATCGACGGCTCGTTCTACCGTCTTGGGAATCTCCAACAAACTGTTTAACTTTTTCTTTACTTTTCCTCGGGATTTCTGAGGAACCAATTAGCGCCCAGGAAATTCCAGTTGAACCTGTATGTGAAGAATATGGATTAATAACTTGCATTACATGACCTTTCACGTGACATATTCAAGCGCTACTACGGGACGCTTAACGTACTTCTAAAGTACCAGTATTGTCACCGTTGATAATGGCTGCGGTCGATGCATTGGAAAAGGCGCGAAGAAGTAGGCCTGTAAAAGACTTCCTATAACAAAACTAAAGAAATAACAAGCTGACGCTGTTGATGAGAGTCCGCTTTCATTCATTCCTTTATTCATTCATTTATTATTTCTCAGGGTGCAAAAACCAACACAAAATACAAACACCGATACATATCAATATATAAGAACAATATTTGCTGACACCCCTGACGGATAGCCTAAAAGCGAACTCAATCACTGTCGAGAGGGTCTCCATAAAAAGCTCAACAAATACAAGAAAAATACTAGATAAAAAATGACTAAAAATACAAAAATGCACAAAAGTAAAACTAGAGAAATAAACAATGGAATGTACATTTCTGAGTGAAGCCACCCCCGGCCTGCAATTTGGGACTTCCTGTGAACCCTCCTGCTTCAACCCTCCCACGTGCGGTCTGTTTTGTATCCAATTTTGCATCCTAGGGTCCATTCTGAATACTCATATTAAACAACTATTTTGCATACGAAGGCCACGCCTCGGTTGTAGGAGATTACCAAGACGGTAGAACGAGCCGTCGATTGGTGAAGTCACTAGCAATAGAAAACGGCACGAGCGGCATATATCTTGCTCGATCGACGTCTGCCGTCTTGGCCCAAGAATAGTCAAACAATGGCTACATGCTATCCCCAATCCGCCATGAGTTGAAGTGCACCCTCACCGGGAAAAGACAGACAGATGGTACTAAGTTTTCCAACCGGGTTCTTGCACGCGTTCGGCAAGCACGCGCAGACCACACATTCCAGACTATTGATCTCCATTATAAAGACATCTCAATATTAGAAAGACTGGATAGGACATCACGTGGAGGGTAATTAACCAGCAGTTCGAACAAAAACTTAATTCTGCATATGGAATGGACAAATTTTAAGGTTATTTTTTCTGGGCTTCTGCACATTTTTCACTTTCGTCTTCGGACTTTGAATTCCTTTGTTTGTAACTTCATTCAACAGAAACGTCAGCACTCTGCTTCTCACTTTGGTTTCATCTCTGCCCTGAAGAATTCTGTCACTCATTTCACATCGTCTCTAACACAAATTGGCTTCGGTGCGTCTTTAGATCTGACAAACACAAATCATGGCTGTCTTGGAGATTTTTCCGGTGAAATCTGGGGAAAATGAACGACAAATTAGTCATTCAGTTTTTGAAACCACTTTTGCCAATAAGTAACATTTCAGACGGTCCCAACTTCGAGATAGTGAAGTTTCATATACAAACTGAGCCTGATAGGCTAGATAGACTGTCATAAATTTCTTACTAGGCCTATTTAGGCTTAAAGTTAAGCATTATAAAGTACAACTTGAGAAAATTTCCGAAACTAAAAAAGTGCGACTTAAATTTCCTTCCGTTCCTTCTCCCCAAACTTGACGTTGATTTCTGATAATTCACTGCTGCGTACACCTCCAGCATTATTCTTTCCAACTTTATCCATTCCAAGTGCAGAATTCAGTTTTTCTTCGAAATCTGACGATTGAAGCGCAAAAACCTCAACGTGTTTTTGAAAAACTCCATTTTGAATTTACACACAACGAAATTCGCAACGCTTGTTATTTACCCTCCTGACAATACGCATACGCGGGACGCGCTTTGGACGCGATGTCCTATCCAGTCTATATAATGGAGATCAATGGGAAAGGGCCATTGAATACCAACCTCGTTCCCATGGGTACGATCTTGCCGCGCCATGTTGGTTCCCACCATTCCTTATGCGATTTAAGCCCTGGTATTGTGGCTGCGTTCGATTAGCTTACACTTGTAAGTCAAATCTACAAGAGAGCGTTCGTTTGGCCATCACGTGATCCTCGTGCCTGCCCTGGTGTCAGCCACCACTATCCTGGCTGGCGAGTGGGTCTCTGGAGGCTACCCGAGTGTAATGACGTCACGGATGGACTGTTCGAGCATGGAACGTGGCGGGGACTTGGCCTTTTTCCCGGGAAGCCTTGGCGAATACACTGCAGCGTTCGATTAGACTCATTTCGAGGCTTCCCTTGCATGTAACACTGGTGTATTCAGGGAAGCTGATCGAACGCACCCACTGTTTGGGATTTTTAAATTCGAACTTTATTAAGTGTGTTTACACGCAAACAGATTTACGTGTGCGTGACATGCAAGAGTATACGTGGGCGCGAGCGTGCAGCATTTGAAATACGTGCGCGATTGACTTTACGTTTATGTATTTTCATCCTAAATAGCCAGTCAGCGTCATTTTCTTATTCTACACGACCAAGGGCTAGCAAAGGAACGCGCACACAGTCCATGGAGACGAGGTTGATTGGACACCGACCGTCCAAAATCATGTGACTGAAAATGCTCCATACACAGCGCGCAGACTAGACCATGGAGAATGGATGCACACACTTAAGTCGGCGGGATTCGCCCAACGCCTTGGCACTATAGCAATCAATTACATATGGTTCGTGTTTCGATGTCATCAACATCTGTTTCTAACACTTTATCATTTGGTCAGGTACTTAGGTTATATAATTGACTTAGTGCTTAGACTTCGTGTGCTTGAACGATGCCTGCCACTTTGCATTTTGGTGTGAATACATGCAGGCTGAAATGTTCGAAACTGATTTTGAAAAGAATCGATTTAGGATAGACCCTGAATGCATTGGCCAAGTTATCCATACGGTTCCACGAGGGTGCAATTCTATTATCTGTTAACCTTTGTACTCAAACACTCGCCATCGCGTTTGCTCACAGAATTGTGCTCCCTTATCGGGATTTATTTAAAATAAGTTCCGAATCTAACTTTACTGCATGGGGGATTAAACAGCAGTGGTGATTTCATTTCCCAATCGTTGCAGTGTAAATTAAGTGACCTGTCAATAAACCTACCTGTGTCGAAAGTATGGACCTCCATTGCAGTCTCAGGCCTGAGAAAACTCTTGGGGTGTTGTTGAGAGAAAATCGAGAGAAAAAAGAAGCAGAAGCTGTAAGCCTAAAAGAATGAGGTATTACCACGGAAAGGGGAGAGTTCGAACAGCTTCATGGATTCGAGTCAATGTTTGTGAGGAAGTTACATGCATTTGACATTCTGTGTGCACGTGGTATCAAGAGTCTTTAACCCTTGGAACTATTCAAGCTAGCTATAAGCTACTGCATGGGCGCCGTTTGGGACTGCTAGAGACAATTAAAAAGCATGGCAGTTATGACTGAAAAAAGCACTGTTACTGCAACCCATGCACATGTTTATGACGTTCGTTACCAAAGTCTAGCGTACGCAAGATCTGTGCTTAGCAGCATCATGGCAGCAAACGGTGACCAATTCCACGCGCTTCAATCGCAATATGGGACGTCGTTTTTATTTGTGGATTGTCTAGAAATTGAACAAATGTAATTAAATGATTTGTGTGAAATCGAAAATTCATTAAGCATATTATGTTTCTGTAGCATGTTGGTTAAAACATTTTCACTTGAAGACAAAGAGTATTGCCAAATTTGATGATTTTCTACTGTAGTTTTAAGTTATCCTGGTTGTAAAAGGAATATTCATTGAAATCCAGTGAGGGTCTGAATTGACTGCATGTATGGAATCCATCGGATAAACAGAAATCTGCGAAATGAGTTTGAATTTGACCCAAGTTTTCTCGTCAAGTCGTGCTAATACGGACATTTTGTAAAGGATAAATCAGTCACAGATCCAAAACATAATTATTACGTTTTAATATGTCGAAATACGTGTTATACCTCTTGCAGTGCAGAGTCATTGCTTTGCCGAACGTTTGACAAAAATCAGGGAATCCTCGTACAATGAACCATACTCTTTGTAAAAGCTGGGGCACGTTCAATAGCAAAGTACGTACACCAGCACCGGTATAACCTGTACACTTTCATGAGGAATGAGATATATGAAATGGGATAGGAATCCATAAAGTGAAATAAAGTTTTATTCAGTTGGTATCGTGATAAACAATCCACCAATCAGATGACTGGGATCTATGCAGGTGTTGTATAAAACGTGAACATTTATACTCAACGAATTTGTGTCGTCCTCTTACACATTGCTCTTTCTATATAGTACTCATGCACGTTATAGTGGAAGCTAAGTATAATTAGATCGTGCCTACAGGTTGTTTGCGTCATATTTAAGAGCTGGCCAGAAATAATATGCTTATTCAAACCACAAATATGTTCAGGCAAAAGGTGGGCTTTATTAACGACGAGTTATAATGCCATTTCTGAAGTTCCCTGAATGACCATATACTTTGGAATGTATATTAGTAAATTAGCAACTTCATAAAATACCGTTATGAGGTCTTTAGCTTAGTTTTGATCACTTTACAAATTATTTAAAATCCCACTGGAGAATAATAATGCTTTTGAGTAAGTAAAGATACACGTTGTTACAAAGTAATTCATAAACTGTTATGATCTTATTCTACAGAGCCTTTAACAATGTACATGCATCCAGGTAACTGAGAATTCTGAAAATTCAATTACCAACATCCTACCATTCTACCCTAAGAACATTCAAATAAATTGTTAAAAAGCTAAAAAATTACTCAAATTAAACCTTACACCACACTTCATCCGACCACGACAACGTCCAAACAGAAATAAAAA
>NW_019091385.1:3039556-3056670 GCF_001949145.1 Acanthaster planci | reverse complement strand
CTGTACGTAATTCAAAATTTGCTTTTAATTTGGTTCGGCGCGATTCTAGAATGCATGCTTATAGCCTTTGCTTAGATTAAAGTGATTTCGATTTTCTTGTACAAATTGTGATATTTTTTTTATAGTTCTTGACAGTTTTTGTTGATGTTAGATGTTTACCTACATGTAAATTTTTCTGGCAGTTCAACCCTAGAATAAAAAATCCATGGCTGCTCCTTTGTAACAGTATTGCTGCCAGTCCTCAGTACGTGTATAGCGACTTCTCCGTTTTCTATCATTTCGTATATAGGAGCTTGACATATTTTCCTCAAAGTGCACGATTAGAATTCCACGGGATCTTGATTATTTCTTTGTATTTATCTTGTTAACAGTTCACCACGACTATTAAAGATACAGTTGAATCTGAAGTTCCGACCTTTAGCCGCTTGTTCTCCTTAATCATGGCTGACACTAGCTCGTAAACATTAGGTTACCGCCTCCCTGGGACTTCACTTAATGCCATCGAGTACACCCAGTGTTTAAAGTAGCTTTGAACAGTATTTTTGAAAAAAAAAACTCCATCAGTCCATGTGAAAAAACTTTTCATGTTAAAGGTTATTTGCTTATCAACCGAATGGTATTGATGACATCTGGCCTGGGTACCGAATTACCTACGCTAGTTTCCCAAATTTCTCCATGACCAATTATACACAGAATAAGTGTTTTCTTTAATAGTGAGGCTTGTTTACCATGTCCATGACAGTGATTTGCTCGTAGGCGAAGGCGATGGCATTAGGGGGCGTGGCTACTGGCAGCATGAAGGCGAAGGAGCAGGCCACGGTGGCAGGTAGCATCAGGAACAGTGGATTGACGCCGATACTCGTCCCCTTGACAAGAATGATCATAGCATCAATTTAACCCGACTATATCCGCAGACACCCAGATCTAAGGCCTACTACACGCAGTTATTAAAACGTGCTATAATATCAATTCTTAAATAAAAGTTAACCCAAAGAAACACCCAAAGTCTGGCTTTCGACTCAAGCTTACCAAATTGCTGAACTTACCAAACTAGCAAGTATGGGAAGGAAGATGGTTGCTGTAGCGGTGTTGCTGGTGACTTCCGTGAAGGCAGCGATAATGACGGACACCACTAACGCGATAGCAAAGGGAGGGAAGCTATCCAGCGCAGTGAACCGCTCACCAATCCAAGCTGACAGACCTGACACCTGGTTGTTGAGGTAGGGGGTTAAATCGCTATAGTGAATTCAGGACTTCGTCTCATGGCGTTTTAAACTTCAGCTACTTTCAGCAAACCGCCTGTATCAATTCTCTCCGATCGAGGTCACACAGAGAAGTGATTATGACAATGAAATTAAACCATTCAATTAGAAATGAGACATTCAAGTATAGTCCATTCAGAATACAAAGAGCTTGTTTTACGGAAGACATGTACGATGACATGCAATGTATAAGACTTGAGTGGGCAGTATGCTACGAAGTTGCAATATAACCTTGCATGCTTCTGCCAGCGCAAACCCCCCACCAAGGAGGATAATCACAAGCCAAGCCATCTTCTTGTGAACGATCGGCCACTCAAGAAGGGCAGGACAGGGCCCTTTTTCTTCCTTGAGGTCTTCTGCAAGAAAACGGAGAACAAGACTCACAAACTTCCGATAAAGAATTATTCATTTGTTATATTTGCTGATAAAAATAAGCTGCATCTTTTTATCGTTCAAGTAATTCGTGTCACTTTTAGTTCCGTGATCAAACGTAGGCATAACAAGAAAAAGCATTGTAATTTCAGTAAATATAACCATCAATATCAATTTATGGTCAATTTTTTTTTTTTTGTTGCAACAACAAAACAAATAAGAACCTGCATATGTTTAAATCAAAGCAGCAAACCTTTCGAGCTCCGGCCACACAAGAATTTGGGCATCCGGGACGGAAACATGAAGAGTAGGATAGAGACAAATATCGCTGTAGTCGAGTCGGTCACGTAACTGAAGGACAGAGTACGACAATCTAGTGAGATGGATATCGTACTGACTTCTGTCACCAAAAACCACTGTATATCAACTTAGATTGTTTTGCCAGCCATTCAGTAAGGGAACAAATATATGCTTTGCCGATCTTAGAGAGTTCTTTGAAGATCGGATAGAGAGAATGGGCTCTTATAGTGGCCAAGCCAAAGGTGACGGGACACGATCAGCATCCACTCCACTGAACCGGTCTGAAACGAACGCTTCAAACATATTATTCCCAATCGCACAAGTATTTTGACTCGCCAAGTCAAAATAGGTTTTAGAGAGTGTAAGTTCCGAACAATTTTGTTCAAAAGTTTCATTTTTAAAAACCCTTCTAGTCTACCGTATGTTCCTCTCTGATTAGCTATAAAAGGACTCCTTTATGGAGATTGATGCGTGGCACATATTGCGTGAGGTGGTGAACAGCAGTGCTTTAGGCCAAAAAAGTCTCCGGTTTCTGATCAGCGCAAGCGTCGCCGTAGACCTGCGCGTCGGCAAAATAAAGAAAAACTGTTTGGAATAAAACGAAACCGATGTCCAAAAGCTGCCAAACTTGCTTAATCGACTGGAATCCTGCTACTGCGTAATTTTAAAGTGTTTTTGATGGGGTACGGTTGAGTAATAAGTACAGTGAAGGAGTCCCTGTAGTTCCCATAAATTTAGTCGGGCACTTTTATTCGAATGAAGTCATTTCTGTATTATACATTTACATCTGGGAACCAGACAAACGAGGTGGTCTTATGTCCTGTGTACATGTACAAGCTGAAATTTTTTTAAATAGTAAAAAGTGCAGGGGCCAGTCTACTTTAGTGTTGGTAGCGGCTAGCGTTACGTGCGCATCCAGTCGTGATGGACATCGCGCGTTATACGTACATCATTGAAGAAAACAAAGTGAGTGTAAAAAAAGCCGCGTCGCGGCACCATTTTTGAAGCCAGCTCCTGACCAGAAACCGGAGCCTTTTTTCTGCCCTTATTAACCGTTTTTGAATAGCCACATGAAAGGCTTTCGACAAGTAGTGTTGTAGGCGTGGATAAAACTGTAGTAACGTCACACTAAATTACGTTTGGCATAGAAATAGTTCTGTACAGGAGGAAGTAAAAACACTGTTTGTGGTTTTCTCAAATTTTGTGTAAAAATCAACAACTGTTTTAAACTGAAAGAGAAAACCTGTCAATACCCATCGGGGAAGAGCGCAGACCAGCCGGTCACGAAGCCTGGTTTACGGCTTATCCACAGCACAATCAATAGGATGAAATGGCCCAGGACACCTTTTTCGGCAAACCTGGTAGGAAATATACAGGCATGAAAATTCGACAATTGCGGATACCTTTTGGGAATGAACCGAGAAAGATGAGACAAAATGCGAAGCAGGTTTGCAAGACGGGAAAGGTAGGTAGAGGATTCAGACCACAGGTGTCCAGATGCAGAACAAATGCAGGTCTGGAAATATCAACGCTTACCATAGCATTGGTTCTTTTCTTATCATGCTCTCGTCATTAAAAAGTCACAGGAGCCAAAAGAGACAAATCAAAGTGCTAAGCCAAGAAAAAATGAATATAAATTCTTACGACATGGGTCCAAGGTCCTTGTAGGCCTGACGGATCACTTTGGCGGCGCCCTCGTGGTCGAGTTCCTGGCCCAGCTTCTTGCAGCACCTAACGTAAATACAAGCTGCGGAATAAATGCTTCAAAGGCAAACTTGCTCTATGAACATTTCTTGATCTTGAGGCCCTGATTTCGTATTTTATAGGCATGGTTCCCAACAGCACTCACCAGCGATCCACGTAAACAATCTGCATCCAGATCCAGCTCAGAAGCAAGCAGAGCAGCATACCAGGCGCGGCATACATCATCCACTCACCAAAGTTGACCTCAGCCTCGGACCCGAACAAACTGCAGTGTGGAATGCACAACCACCAAGACAGTTTAGACTGCGTCACTTACATATTAGGGGGCTTGTATATTTATGGACCTCCCCCTCCCCCGTTTTTTGTCATTTTTATTTTGTAAATCTAGTCAGTCCCCCCAAAACCAAAGCCACAATGCTCTCTTTATTGCACTGACCCTATTTTGGCGAATTTCCAATTGTAAATTATGATTATGAAAATGTGACTTTCTTCCTGATAAACCAGCCAGGAAAATTTGAATAAACCATGTGTCATGTGTTAAAACACTCACAGTCCCCCTCATAATTTTCCAAAAACGTAAAACCCTGCCCTCTTTTTACAACATCAACCCTACAGTCATTGAGCATGATGTCATAGTCATCTTCCAAGGTGAATCCAAAAGTTCAAATGTAGGTCTTCCTTCTATTCAAGGAACGGGGCCCCCAACGTCACCAACACCACGAAGTAGCACTCAACTGCACTTCCGTGCTACTTCGTGAAAACCGTGTTTACTGCAATTTCGGTTTCACGAAGTAGTATTCGTGTGTTTTGTCCATATAGCATGGATAAAAACGATTTGAAAGGTCAAAAATGATTTGATTCACCCGTAAATATGTGACTTAACTAGAAGATGCTCTTAAAACTCGTTTTAAGTGTTTACATTAAGGACGAAGTCAATTCCTGAAAACAATTCCTGGATCACGTGCCACAAGCACCGAGTGCTACTTGTGAAAATGAAAATAACACATATCTGTAAAATACGCACTGAAGCGGCGCACACATCTATGGATGAGCAATACTTCGTGGTGTTGATGAGGAAATATACAATCCCCATACGAGAAAATATCATACACGTGCGAGCAAACTTTATGCGGTATAACTGCCTATCACCCTTTTTTCTTGTTTCCTGGTGAGAAATATGATGCGCTCGCTGTTCTTTTATCGTTGTTCTATTATACAAAGACCACACAACGCTAATCGAAATCCTATAGCAACAAAATACTTATCCATGTGCATAGTATTAATATCGAAGTCTACCGGTACGCGTTAGAAGCAATAGCCTTTATACTTCCTGTTTGCATTCAATTTTCCTCTTGTATGTTTCCAGTTGTACATATTGTCTTTGTGTAATCGAACGTCTTGCGTTGAAATGTCATTCTTGAAAATTTTTATTTCCAAGAGTTACTTTTCGAATTTGAAAAAAAAGTGAAATAGCCGTGACATTGTAACAACTCACTTTCCCTGCAAAAAGTGTAAAACTGCTTGCGTTATTGTACATTTATGAGAAAATTTATTTATGAGAAAAACGTTGTCTCGTGTAGGCTAACGTGCTTTCTATTCTCAAGACCAAGTTGAGACTGACCTGCTAACCTGACCAGCCAGTATGAGGTTTGGACCTGTGCCTGTCAGCGTAGCTGTACCGCCGATGTTGGCAGCGTAAGGTACGCACAGCACGATGCCTTTGCAAATGAGATTATAGCGAGATTCTTGCTCGTTCTCTTCCAGCAGGTTACGACGGTAGATATCGTGAGGTTGATGATCAATACTAGAAATGAAATAAAACGAGTATTAATTGAACTGGATGAAATGGTAACAAAAAACAGGCAATCCAAGGCCACTCGGGTGTTGCGAAGTGCATTTCATTTCCCGACTCGAAAGCCATGTCATTATGCACATTGACCTGAGACTTTCAACCTAATGACCTACCTTCCCCTAACCCGAACCTCCTCCATGGCAATGGCTTCCTCTCCTTCCTTGTCTCTGTGGGCCCGCCCACTTCTGGTATCTGCATCACTGCAGTCCTGGTTGGTGTTTTCATCTTTCTGCCATTATAGATATATGATTTATTTATGATTAATTAACTTTGAGACTACCCAAATTTTGAGCACGACCTTGTCTGGATTTAAATATTGACAAGAATATAATATCAAATCAGTGCTCTGAAATATGTGATTGCCGAGCTTTCGGTAACTAGGTACCGTCTTCAGGGCAAGCAGATTAAGTTCTGAACTGAATCCGCTTGCCCTGAAGAAGGTACTCAGTTACCGAAAGCTCGGCAATCACATATTTCAGAGCACTGATTGGATTTTATATTCCTGTCGATATTCTGATCACGGTGCTACGCAGCCCTTCCATATTTCTATTGTCTGGATTTAATTCGTCTCCGTAATATTAGGAAGAAAACTGCATACTTTCTAAAGTATCTGAACACACGTGCCGCAAAGATTATCACCAAAAATGGTAATCCGTGGTAATCGAATGACGGCCGCGTGCTCTGCGTTTTGAATGTTCCACGAGCGTCAAAAGCATAGACTAGAATAATCTAAGCTCAAAAGACATAATACCTTGCGCGTGTGCGCACACACACACGAGAGGCAAACTGCCGTTAAGTCAGCTGCTAAGGAAATTGCTCGGTGAAAATGTATGGCACTTCAATGTGTTGTGATTTGTACTGGTTTTATTAAATGAAGTTAATTAAAAATTGGTTCCAAGTCAAAGGTTACAACGGTTACGTCTCGGCTTCACAGAGAACTATTTACCCCTCCACCTCAATCATGACTATGACATCAGACAGCATTTGTCATCATCATCATCAGACAAAGGCACAGTTTGCTCATGGCCTCCTCCTCAGATTATACACAGCAGTTGTCGCAGGTGCCGCTCCCACCACAGCAAAAATTATTTTGCTGCTAGTTGCTAGTCAGCACAATCATTTCCAAAAGAACTTATTCTGATTAGTTGCTTTCTTATTTTAAAAAAGGATATAATGTCTACCTGTTTCAAGTTATCCTTTTTCAGTTGCTGTAGCACAGCTTGCGCAATCGGCAACATCATGGCAGTGGTGGCGGTGTTACTAATCCACATGGACAGGAACGCAGTAATGAGCATGAAACCTAACATCATCCTACAAACAGAAACAAATCAATAAAATCGTAGGTATTTCCAACAATTTTTGTTATGTCCTAGGTCAAGTCAAATCTCATTAATGTGTCATAATACACACAGAGCTGTAATTTAACTTTATGCTCAGACAGCATACCATAAAAGCTGAAAATTCCATATCTATTAATAAAACCCATGTGACCTCTAGAACGTCATTGTTTCGTCACAGAAACTTGACGCGCCCGCCAGCCAATGGCAGCGTGTGGTCCAAAATAGCACTGCCCATGTCAACGACTGACGCTCAACAAACGCCAGTATTTTGCGTTATCCGAAGCTTCGATCAGCAGCGAAATTTTGAGGATGCGAATCAGAGCGAAAAAACGACCCACAATAACACCTGTGGTTGACCTGTCGGATGAGGGCCCCGTTAAACCATCTTGTGGGGTCTGCCGACTATGGAAGCGGCTATTCTGGAAGCACAGGCCTCGAGTATCTCCGGCTACAACATCTTCAGTCGCGGGGATCAGAAGACTGCCCGCCCATCGGCAGTCCATGTGGTCTGTCAGCCGGATGGCTGGGGTGCGAGCGGAGTCCGGAACGGGAGACTATCTCGTTACCCAGGGCTCCAAGAGCCCGTCACCGGTAGAAAGTTTGGAAGTCATTGACATCACTGACAAGGGAAACGTCACCATCGAGCAGGAACTAGACCTGATGCTTGATCGGCCAGACACCCTGCCAAACTTCTGCCTTCGCGGAACTAAGATCTGCCCGCCAACTCCGCCGACAGTCGGCAATGAGATCCTGCTGGCTCTTGGCAAACCTGAGAGCGAACTCTCGGTGGAAGAGGTCACCCAGATGATCCACATCGGTGAGGAGCTCAACGGCTTACTGGCTGAAGTCAAAAGCATGTCGCGCCAGATGGACCATCTCATCTTGGAGCAGGAGCGAAGAAATAACTACGCTAAACTCCAGCGTGACACGCGGCATTTCAGCTTCGAGGGCCCGGCCAGGGATCCCCTGGCTGAGGACGATGACTCCGTGGACGTCAGCGACCACGGGGATGACGACAAGTCCGATACCATCTCCTGGGCATCACCGTTCACACCGGAGCGGCGGCATGCTGACAAGAAGACCATGTCTGCGCGCCCACGAGTCGTGAGACATGCTTGGGTGTGAGTACCATCTATACCAAGACGGTGTCGGCAATAAGGACAAAACTTCCAGCTTTCTCCTATGAGCAGTCCACTGTCACCTGAGCCGAGATTGAGGCGTTCCATCACCATTCACTCTCGGTTTGCCTTCAGACGAAGCAGCTGGCCAAGGACTGAGCATTCGAGGAAGCAGACAACTCTCGGGCGACCGGGAAAGACCCAACGACTAACACTTAGACTTGGACAACGACGCATCTGGAATCATCTGAACATCAGCGGTTCCCATCTTGGCGGTACGACTACAAGACCGGGTCGACCGACTCCGTCAAGCAGTCTTGCAGAGGTCCTAACATCTCGTGTTCAGCGTCAGATTCCATGACAGGACTTTGACTGATTTCTTTATGAGTGAAAATCATTTTCCCTTCAGCAGTATTCCGACCAGGGTCGAGTCTGAAGAGGCCAGGGTGCGATATAACCTCTTATGGTGTTTCTATCGTGCCCGTTTATCTCCTCTTCATTTCGGCTCTGTCTACTTACAACTGCAGGATTCC
Source organism: Acanthaster planci (assembly GCF_001949145.1). The sequence goes on along the minus strand of NW_019091385.1, from coordinate 3,048,189 downwards.
ATCTCGAGTGAGAGAGACTGATTTCCCCTCAAGCTACACTGCTTTCATTGTTTCAGTCTTTTTAGAAAAATGGTTCAATAAAACATGTCAGCATGGCAGCTTAAATTTTTGCTTCAACCTGTGCAATTTTGTGACGTGTTGCTCTGAAGATTTCATTCAAGTAAAACTGTTACTCTGAAAATATTGCTCAAGAAAATGTGGACTTCGAAAAGAAAGCTGAGCTCACACTACACACAATTGTGAGAGTAGGGTGAATTCAGTAAGGTATCTTACAATGAATTTCACAAGTAATCTACGATGACATCATAAAATTTACATTTCAGTTGCCAAAAATATTAAGGGATCGTGTAATAGATACATTTTACCTAAATTGCACCTCTGTGTCTTAAATTAACCTTACCTTCAATTTTTGTTGTGCTATAGTTTTATCTGTATTTGGGGGCTTTTTAGTTTTTATGCCATTAATTTGTATATCCATAAGCCAATTTGCGATGTAATCCGAGGCACTGAACCTCAATGTCGCACTTATTTGTGCACTTATTTGTGCACACACAAAATGCTACACACGCACACGTATTTCACTATCGAAGATTTCCATTTAAGTGTAAGTACAAGTATCCAGCAGTAGGTTAGGAGCAACTTTTTCTCTTGGGTTCAAAAGTTGAACATGAAAACACACAATCTGAACAGAGTCTTCCTGGATTTTCTTCACACTAACAGCGCCCTCACTTGTCTAGAAAAGCTTGGTCAATTTTTAATTTTTCAGAGCATTAATTTAAATTTTACTTAACTTCAAAAAGATTTCAAACACTTTTCATACATTGAAGAAGGGTTTAAACATGCACAAAGGTTATTCGAAGAAAAAAACATTGCATCGTTCCTTTAAGATTCGAGGAGAGAGCGGTGCTGTAAATTTTTAGAAAAATCCAGCGTTTGCCAGTAATTTATGAAAATTCTGGCATTTTACCTGATTATTTATCAAGTAAACCTAACATTCGTTTGCTTAAAAAAGTCTCAGTTGCAGGCGTCAATAATTAAATCGCACATGCTACTTCGGGGCATTATACAAAAATCAATAATGAGGAAGGTTGGAAGGAAAATCAATGACGGTTGTTTACAAAACCGTTGATTGGCGAATCATTTTAACACATGCAAACACCAGCAGTAATGAAGAAACTGTGGAAGAAAAGGGCAAGCAAACGGCTTCTGCAAGTATTTCTAATGCATGTGTAAATCAAAACCGTCCAGGGTCGAGTTGGCAATAGAATCGATGCTGTCCATTTGTGGTTCCCTTTCCCACTCAACACCCAACCCTGATTATTTTTCCAGACATTCCCGTTCTCACCATCTTGGCTTGGACCCCACCAGTATCAAGACAGCCAGGGCGATCCTTCGGTGCAGGTTACAGTCCTCGATGGCTACAGCCACCATCAGGCCGCCGAAGAAAAGCAGATTGGTGTCCTTGAAGTATTGGACTGCAACATCCTTCGCCGGCATGACCCCGAAGAGCGGGAAGAGGACGAGGGGTAAGAGAGCCGTCACGGCCAAAGAGATCGCCTCCGTGCACCAAAAGATTGCCATGATCAGGATGCTGTAGGCCGTGTAGCCGATCTGAGGTAACGACAGCATAAATTGAGGTTCACGAAAGACTTGGGCCGATATTCATAAAAGCCTGCTAACTTAGCAGCTAACTATAGGCTTTAGCAGCCTGCTAAATCTATAGTTTTCTGCTCCGTGGTTACCAACTATAATTTAGTAAAACTTTCCTAAGAATGTTACCAGCTAGTTGGCAGCTAGATATGTTAAGCACGCAGCTAGGACATGAGCTAGTTCTTTAAAGCCCCTAACCGAAAAATGTGTGTTGCATGTCAATAGGATATAGTGATGTTTTGGATGTGTTAAATGACTTTTAGGAACAGCAGCCAACTAGGCTTAGCAGACTTTTATGAATTGCAGTGTTTAGTTGTGCAAGCTCAAGTATACCTCTCGCCATGTTCGCTGCTCAATGTGTAACCCACAAATGATTCAGTTGCCAAATCGTGACTAACACAAACCCCAAATGCAACTCTAACGTTGGCACCCAACTTAGCAAACAAAGTTAGCAAAGTTTTATGCATATCACTTAGCTTCCAACTAGGCTTAGCTATGAACTAATTGGGGCCATTTTAGCAGCCAACTAGGCTTAGCAGGCTTTTATGAACATCGGCCCAACTCCCTTTACCTCAAAGGACTATAAAGCACTCTGTCATGTACCTTCACCTATAGAATAAACATGTGATGTACATGTACATTGTACAAGACTAGAAGTGTGCAATGGATGCCAATATTATTTATATTACATTGTACAGATCAGCACACGTATCAGGTAGATTGTGACTTGGTCTCCGGAATGGTGGGGTTACCAGAGCAGAACGCCCCTGGCCTCTCAAAATAGGTTTATTTCAAGCGCAAGAAAGTATTCACTACCCCCCCTCCCCCTTGCATACAGAAATATTTTTTTCTTTTTTTAAAATTTTTCATAACATTCAATACTGTGTTTGGCACTAGTATTGTTATGAAAACAGAATCTCTCAAAGTACTGGTGGTTTTGAGCACAAAATATCGTTGAACGTGTGACTACTTTCTCTCATGTGTTGATCTTCAGCTAAAATCTTACAGAATTGTTGATGGCGATAGGGATTGGACACAGGATGAGAGGCACCAGGAACACGATGATATATCGTCGGTTTCTCCAGATCAGAGCTCGCCGGCTGGGCGCAGGGGGCGGGAGCTCTGCTGGCCCATCCATGTCTTGCTCCTCCGCTGGGCTGACTACTTCTTCCCAGCTCGGTGGAGGGTCGACGTAGGAAGTCATCTCTAGGATTAACAAAACAAGCAATTTGCTCAGTATTTCAGAATTACATAAACGCTATACAACTGACTGCTGTTACTTCTTGGTACCCAAATTAATAGTGTCTGGACATGTTACAGTCTGTCAGGTATCAGTATTTGGTGGTATTGCCTTTGCTCTTGATGACAGCACTGATGCGCCTCAGCATTCTCTCCACTAGTCTCTGACATTCTTTCGGTGTCAAAGCTGCCCACTCCTGACGCAAAAATTCAAACACCTCTGCTATGTTTGATTACTTGTGGTCTTGCATTTTTTGTTTCTGTTCCACAAGTTTTCAATTGGGTTTAGGTCCTGCAATTGAGCAAGCCAGCTCATAATCTGGATGTTATGATCTGTCGTCTATGTCTTAACTGACTTTGCTGTGTGGCAAGGGGCGTTGTCCTGCTGAATAACCCAATCATCAGAGTTGGGTAACAGGCACTGGGCTGATGGATGGCAGTAGACTTTCCTCCAGATCTTGTTTGTAGGTGGCCTGGTTTATCCGCCCTTCACATAATCGCATCAGTCCAGTTCCAATCTTACTGAAGCAGCCCCATATCCTTACAGAACCACCATGAAATTTCACCTGATAGAGGAATCAAACATTCAGGCTTGTAGGCTTCCTCAAACCTTCTTTTCACTATTACATGGCCAGGAGTTGGAAACAACTGGGAATTAGACTCATCGCTGAAGATGACTTTAGCCCAGTCTTCAATAGTCCAATTCTTGTGTGCTGTGACAAACTGTAATCTGCTCTTCCTCTGCTTCTCATTGGTGGGTGGCTTCTTCCTGGCCTTGTGTGACTTCAAGCCAGCCTCCAGGAGTCTGTTATACGGACTGTCCTTGATGAACATCTCACAGTTATTGAACTTTCCCACACCTTCTGAAGGTCGCTGGAGGTCAATCGTCGAATTGTCTGGCGTGAACGGATGAGGCCGTGGTCCCCCTGAATGTCCTGCACAGTAGAAAGCTGTTTCTCGCCTCAACCTGGCTGCAGCATGGTGTTTCCATACTCCTGCTTTTTCTTTGATACATTGAGCATTGTCGCCACCTGCCGGTCACTATAGCCTTCATCCCGCAGAATAAGGATAGAGTTCTATGTTGCTTTGCTTACCTCCTTAGTTTTAGGCATGGTTTACTGATAATTTATTTGTTCCTGGTAACTGTCTCAGTGTGAGTGAAAACTGTGTACCACAAAATCACAGTGTTCTATAGTAATTTTTTTAAATGATGTTTACATTATTTATGTGACATTCGGATACTGTGCTGATACAATCGGTTGGAAAAAATAATCATCATAAAATGAGGCTACTGACACCGCTGAAATAATATCTAGGCAGCAAATGGATGATTTGTTAGGCCTACCATTGTGAAGTTCTAACCTATATCAGTTACCAGTAATTTGCATATGCAGTAAAACGGCTTTGATATATCTGTGAAAAGTGACAAAAACATTAGTGGTCTAAGACCTTTCTTCCTAGGGCTGAGTGTCCTATTTCTTGTGTCCTATGTCAACCGAGTAAAAACACCTTAACAGACTTTACAAGATATTGTTTGAAAGATCCGGAGGTCAGGAAAATCCTGATGAAAAAAACCCTGAAATCTGAAAAAAATCTTAACAAATCCCACTCTGCTAGAGTAGTTGGGCCCACTTTGACCGGTTTTGTCAGGAAAAAATGCTACTGTCGGCAGAAACGATCTTGAAGAATGAAGCCGAAAGCAAGTTTCGCGATGCCCCCTCCCCTTTAATGGTCTAGCAACGCCCATGAGCATCTCAGTACCGACCAATCACACGTACTCAAGTCTCTCGACAGATTTTTCCGAGTTGAGGAGCTGGTTGAACACCGTACCGCAGATTTTATGTCTGTTGAGTTTGTGGTATTAAATTCACTCTAAACACAAAAGAGAGGGAACAACAGACCGTAAAAGCCCACTTAACTTGTAGAAAATGAAAGAAGACTTCCAAGTGTACTGTGTTTTGTCCATGGATAAGTCTCCTTACCAAAACAAACCTGTCAGGAAGGTTCTTCCAATCCACTCTCCAATGAGCAAAGGGGAGCCAAGCAACTCGAGCAGGGAAACAGCAGTTTACGTTGGAAGGGTCAATACCGCTTAAATAAGTTTCATCCACACATTTGCATGTATACGTGCGGGCGCGTTGTGAAAACTGCAGGCCTGCATATAGTATGCATACCAGTCTCCGCGTACTGCCCGCCCTTTAATCACGTCAATACAACTTGTGAGGCGTGTAGACCATTGCAAATAACGTTGCCAGTCTTGTTTGTCGTACCATCGGGTGGTGGTGTTTCTTCCTCCAAGTTTGTTTAACAAGGGCAGCGCCGAAAAAGGGCCCTGTTGAAAGAGTACAAGAGGAGTCCCGACACTGAAGAGTGCGCAACGCTGACTGAAATTTTGTATTTCCTCCTTCCGTCATTCACAAAAGGTATTGTTGGCCGTCCTTTTGAGACTGCCAATTGTGTTTGCGAACCCCTTGCTTCATTGCACAATAAGTATAACGGACTTGAAATGAACAAAATTGATAGTAAATAACAACAGTTAAATATTATTATGATAATATGATTCACAAGCAACAATCTTTTACAAGTCGCTGAGTGTAAAAACCATTCAGCAAATGTTGATTAAAAAGGGATAGTATTCTTTGAAATTTGGCATCTCGTAATTCCATCAGGGGTTAGAAACGTCTGCTCCGTCTCTGTAAGTTGACCTGATTCAGGCTTGAGTTTCCCAACCATCCCCCCCCCATGTGAAAGACTCGGGTTTGATATAAATGTACATGTACATGTCCCTATCTTTTGCAACATGAACATTATAATGCCCACTGCGAAGTCAGACTTTTTAAAAATAAATTTAGTTCTATCAGTAAATGATCCAAACTGATTCTGGACGCTCACTGCAGAACAAGTCAAGCCCGGAAAATGGAAAATGGCGCAACAGAGCATCGCTCACGCACTGAGCCAGGAGCTCTCCGACCAAAACTACCGTACCCTCTGTCACAAAGTTTGCCCTCGCCACGTTACCAAGGTACACACATACATGTGTACATATTTATAACGGGTATTTTTGTCACAAGTATAAACCATATTTGCACCCGTATGATACCCGTGTTTGCGGAATAACAAGCCGTGAATAAAACCAATACAATCTGCTTCAATGAATGGGACTTAGAGGGAACATGCCCACACTGGATGCTAGTTCAAACAGTGGTCGTGGAGGTGTTTTTGTTTGTTTGTTTATTTATTTATTTGTTTTTTCACCGTTGTGGTACGGTTGCTGACTTGCTAAGTTACACGACACTCCTTCGGACAATAAACCTACCTGCATCGAAATGAAGGGGAACAGCCGCGTATTCCACTTGAGATTTGGTATCCATTGCTGACTTGCGCTTGTGAGAGAGCACTTGGGTTGTTAATAAGAGATAAACGGGTTGTTGTTTGTTGCTGTACGACCGACTGGTTAATACAGAAATTGTCACTTAAAATAGGGGTTGGAATAGTTTGGTACAATAAAGCTTTGAGGACACATTGGGAGAGACTTTGTGTACGCAGTCAGCGTGTGACCAGCATTGTCATGGGTGTGTGTGTACATGTACAGTACATCTACACACACACAGTTCAATCATTTTGTCAGGGTATGATCCTATGGTAAGCGCTCACCAGACTCACTACATGTAAGGTACATGAGTGAGTTCGCCTGTGTTGTAACATGGTATCTGGTCACAGTAGAGTGGGTCAAATCCCAATGTCATAAGTGAATGCACGGGTGCACTGTTTAGTCACACCAGCAGGTAGATGGTCCCGAAGACGAGGCGACTTCTGCTGCCTGAGCGCACGCGACCACTGGACTGTGACATTACCAACACACTGTCGTAAAAGTTGGTACCTTAATCCTGCCCTAACTTACTCTTTATGATGGGTTGTGCGGTTTTTGTCATAAAAAACGGGAGCTGGGGGGGGGTTGCAGGCTGCCTCGGGCAGCAGCCCACGTTATTTACGGTCAGATAATCGCCATAGTTGATTGGTTAACAATGTGAAATGGGTATAGCAGCAGTGACCGGTCAACACAGAATGTTGTAAAGTCACCTCCACAGTATTGACACAGCATTTCCTGGAAAATTCGCCAGAAAACAGACTTTTTAAATAACCGTCTATCTACCCTTCATGTCAGATGGGGCTGGTTGCCGGTGGAAAAAAAGGGGATGCGAGTGGGCTGAAAAAGGGAAGTGAATTGCCTCGCCGGATTAACCGTGTCAGACGGGGCTGGTTGCCGGTGGAAAAAAGGGAGAGCGAGTTTGGGGTGGAATTTTCATTCTATTCAGTAAGTGGCGCATGCCTAATATGAGGTGACAATTCGATTGAACCTGTAGAAGTACCCTTTTCGTCGCAATTATTTCTAACATTACATTCACTTCTACACATGAAAATAATGCTAAATATACCTCTGATATCAAGGAGATATGATGATGCCGCTATAACATCTTAGATAAGAAGATGGCTTCAAAATGTCTGTAGTTGTAATCGCCAGCATGCACTTCAATGTTGTTACTGGGAAAACGATTTAATAAACATCATTTAAAGTTTACCTTTGCCAAATACTGAAAATTATCGGTAACTGTCACATCAATATAGAACAGCAGAAGTGAACAACTTAAACATTAGGTTTTTATTGAATTTACATTTCCAAACTGAATTAAAAATTAAATAGAGTTTAAACTGATACGGCGGAAGTTAACTACTTGTTTGACATAGTGTTCAGCTGATTTTTCTGTCGCGGTCAACATTGTTAAATTATTTGTGATCTTTCAGATTCAAAATGAATGAAACAACCCTCCAGATACACAAAACAGGAAAGTTTCAGACTTGGAGGCACAGTTGTGACATTTCATGTAAATGACATGCAAAAACTACCCAGCAATAGTTGCACTAGCGCTTACATCCCTGTTTTGTATTGGTCTTAAAAGTCCGTTCTTTTGATGACCATGCTTGAACTGCTAAATGACAAAATCATTTAACAGTGACAGCAATATTCATTTATGCTCTCTTTTCAACGTTTCTTACATTTTAGCTTGTAATTCACTTGTTGCATGCGTACTCATATTCACCGTTCCATCGAAATGTATTTCATGAAATTTTAATTTCAGCATTTTTCTTTTGTTATCCATATGTTTGTACACAGTCCATCCCACGAAATAGGCCTAAGGGTTTCTATTAAAGAAAGTGTGGGTTTTAAATTACCGAGCCGAAACCTACTCCTATTTATTAATTTATTAGTTATTATCAAACAATACCACCGTGCATGAAAACGATCAGTCAAGTGGGGAATTAATAAGTAGTATTGTTTGAATTCACCGATGCATGTCGGGTCGTATCCCTTGGCATATTTTTCCATTTCTACGCATGCTTTTATTATCCTGCATTGTTTTACATGCTCAGCATATTTTTATTTGCGACAAGAAATTGTTCTAGCGTGTCCTGTCAATACTCAACCCTCCAATCAGTACATAAGTTTGAAACAAGATGCAACACTACCTCTGTGCTTAGGATAAAGAATAGCTAACTCTTGCATTCATCTCAACTTTCACAGTGGCAGTTTGTCTTCTAGGAGCAAAGAAACCAGGCAATAGTTGTCGGAGATGCTCGATTATTTCCATGAAAACATGGAAATGCCGTGCAGAGTTACCCTGGACAATGTCATCATACAGAGAAAATCCATCCCTCGATTCTATCATCTTCAAAATAGAAATTAT
>NW_019091385.1:3023066-3037799 GCF_001949145.1 Acanthaster planci | reverse complement strand
GTTATAATGTTCATAAATTTCTGTGATCACGGTTAATTTGTAAATTTATAAATACAACTAAACGAAAACAAACAGGATGAGTTGTCACAAACAAGGTTGGGGCAATCAAGCTGGTGAAAATGTTGGCAAAAAATCCCCACTGCATAAAGTTTATTTAACAGTAACTGTCCACACCCATGACGAAACATCATGCATTTACATTTTTTTACAACCGACAGAAAAGTGGAGGGTTAAAACGAGAAGAGGTTGAAACGGCCTTCTGATACCATCCTGGTCACCGACATAATCAATGTTCACTGTGAGCATGCATAAACACATGTACTGTATAGGGGTGCAGTGTCCCAATTCAAGGAAAATTCTCCGCCAGGCCGAGGCGCAGAAAAAGTACCCGCAGAGATTGTTTCAAAAAGAGGGGTCTGTTTGGGCCAAGAAATGGTGGAATTGTGTCAGTATGGCCCAGGATCATCTCTGTAGATTCAGGGGCACCCATCTGGGGGCAAAGCAGACAAAAATTGGATTGAAAATTAGTCAGACGAGCCCCAGGAAGGTGAGGGATGTCATTTGAAAAAATGGCCGCTGGGAGGGCTTGGCAACATTCACTTTTGGGGGGATGAGTTTTGGGCGGATAATTAAAAAATCCATTGGTTAACCTACTAAAAATTGAAAATCAAATGAAATCTGNCCATAGTGGGTTCAGCATACACTGCGGTTTCAGCAGTCACCGAGTCTGAACTCCCCTGTGGCTGCCGAGTTAATTGAACTTGGTTAGGAGTAGATACCTGCGGTCTGACAGGGTTTCTGCACAAACCCCTTGTGCAAGGGGTTTTGTGTAGAAATATTAAGGGTACCAACTTCTACAACAGTGTGCTGGTAATGAAGCGACTTACCTTAGCGAGCGCCCCTAATTCCTTCGTGTGCCAGAGCTGTTTAGATTTAGAATTGCGACATGACTTTCTCAATTGTTGGAGCCAAAATGGTGGATTACGCGTCAGTGTACATGTACATGGAAAATTAGCGCACAATAGCTGCAATGTTGTACTTCACACATCATGAAAAGCCATTTTGGTTTCAAAGTCGGAAGTTGGCGCGACAGCTCTGGATCAGGTAGCTATTATCATAGATGCCACTGCATCGTTTATTGCATCTGCTCCACCTCTAGTCGTACGCCTGCAGAGGGTCTCCCCAGTCCGTAAGACCGAGAGAATAGGAATAACAAAAATTGAATACATGTACATTGTATATGTAATTTTACCCCATAACATATGGCGCTATAAAGTAGCTCCGTGACATCAGTAAAATGATACATGTAGGGTTGTAGGTTTTAAAGTATTGAGCATGCATGGGTAAAGGCCAAGTCATAATGCCCGAGCCGGCAACTATTATGATGGGCAGTACATGATAGTCTTCAACGTTAACCATCGTTGTGTAGAGCTAATGCGGACTCTTCAAGTTGCGAGGAGCAGCCATTACAGTTGGTGCATTACGACGTTGCAAAGCGCATACATGTACTTGTCTTTTCCCCTGACACCCTGAAATAGGCAAGGAACATCTTGGGTGTCGTTTGCCCCCAAGAAAATCGACAACTAGAAAAGGGAGAAAGGATGGGGGAAAAGAAAGGAGGTACCTGTGTATGCAAAACACCAGTTTCCTTGAAAATTCCTAGGATTCCAACCATTCATCCTTGGCTTGTCAGTTTGTTGTTGACAAGGTCTTTGGCCCCCTTCCCCCAAAAGACTTTTCTCATTTTCTGGGGGCGCACATTGACAGGGAACTGTGTTTGGGAGACAGTGCGCAAAGAGTATGAAAGTGCAACGGGACCTGGGAATCTTCGGTCACAAAATGTGCGCCGAATGTTGCTCTCTGTGGCGTATCTCTGGGGATAACATCCTTCCCCGCCACCCCCCCCCCCCGCTCAGAAACTAGAGAAGGAAAAAAATCTCCTGACGGTAATTGTTTTAACTGTGACCGAAGTTGTGACCGGACCTAGTTCCCCTCCAGAGAAGGAGCTCCAACCCTCGGTCCCCCTGCAAAATGTACTGCAGTTACGCAACTGATAGATCCGCTTTCTCTTATCTAAGAACTGCGTATAACTGCTGCATGCCAACTGGAATTATTAATTGTGCAAGTATAGTGTTTGCAATGAAAGCTTAGGCTTTGCTTCAGGCGGAAAATCTTGCACTGTGGATCTGAGAAAAACTGACGGAGTAGCGAGCTGGACCAAGATAGGATGCTCTTTTCTTAGCAGAGGAGGCTACTTCCATCGGAACTGAACTTCGCTGGTTCACGAACGACTAGGAAATGCACATGTTACAGTCGCATTAATACCAACAAACGAACAACCAATATGGCTCTTTTCGACCGACGAGAGGGTGCTTCTGCTCGAGGCGGATAACATCTCCAAAAATGCAAAGTTATCGGACGGGCCGTGCGTGAATCAAGTGAGTACGTAAACATTGATTTCAGTGTAGACAAATCCCTCTTAGGGATAAATATAAAATGTCAGCGTCAGGTATACATCTAAAGCTCCATAACTTATTTCTTACAGCGGGGCAGTAGCTCAGTAACTTTCAGCGGTCAAAAGCGTTAGACAACAGTGGGTGTTTGACACTGTAAAACGTATGCCACATTGTCCATCGATTTCCTGGTAGCTGAATTGAAAGCTAGACTGGCATAGCTACCGAATGTGGCCAAACTGCATAAATAACAGATTGTACGACTACTGACTGAAATAGCGCCATGTTACGGTTCATTGACGAGACGACATGATTCCAGTGTGATGTTTTGAACGTCAGCACTGCAGTCAAGCATCACTGGACAGGCGGTAAAAGATGGGGGTCAATGGGTCTTCTTGTAGTGATTAATGCAAATCTCCTGGCTGACCTCTGGCACGACATACGCGCAATTGGCCAATGATAATCTTGGCTTATCACGAGCTCCGCCCACTTTATAGGTCCGGCGATGAATCCCAGTTTATCAGCTTCCCCACCAATCTACGTCAGGCGTTTAGTGTTTATCACAATGTAGATGAAACACCAATAACATACTTTTCAAGAGAAACTCGTGTATAAACTATTGAATGGATTATACATATACATGTACTTTATTAAAACTCTACACATTCACTAAAAATAAGAGTAAAACTGACAAGACAAAAGCATGAGTAAGCCTAAAACAACCCAAAATTAAAAGCAAAATTACCCATGGACAATTAAAAATGTTCTAATTATCAGGTTCAAAAATTAGATTGTTAGTGTAAAATCAAAGTGGATGTCCGGGTAAACATATAAAATGTCGGTACAATTTGGTGACGAAATGACATCACTGAGCTCAGGCTAAAGGTGACGCGCAAGTGTTAAAATCAATGTGAGACATGACAACCCACATGCATGTACATGTATACCATTTAAAAATTATTGCAGAAAAACTTCTTTCTCGAGTCTTGTCCAGCCCAAGTGCATCAAGCAGTTGGGGTGTAAAATGCACTCTTCCTCCAACTTGAACGCTAAATGACTTTCGCGAGCGGGTCCGACCCCGATTTACGTGATACAGTATATCGCGTAAATTAAGGTTGAATTGGCAACTCTCTGCTTTCGGGATGTCACTGTTCACGCACTGCATGCTACACGCGGAAGCGGCTCGTAAATTACAGGCTCATTTTTAAAAATGGCCAAATGTGACGTTGCCAGCCCACCAAGCACTTCATATCTTGTACGTTTTCGCTCATTCCAGTTCAGCGTACGACATTTTTGGCTGTTCTGACACAAATCTGCCGCAATATTTGACAGCGTTTCGGTTTGCTTAAAAGCTCAACATCAACAACCAGTAGGTCCACTGGTCTTTTTGGAGTCTGTCTGTTATTGAGTCAACAACATGATTTGGAGAATTAGACAATTCAAACAATTGCGCGTAAAATGGTTCGCGCTGCAACGTTCGTTGTATAGTATCGCAATGGTTTACGTAAATGAAGTATATATTAATTATTATGAAGATACATGTGACGAACTATCAATAGGCATTAGGCCTAAGGTTGGCTGAAAGGAAATTGTCGAAAATGTTAATATGTTGATCTCCACAAATCATTTAGATTTGGAGTTTTTAGTATCTGACAGAAATTCAGTCCAAAAGAGACCGACAACTTAAAAAGATTAGGGTGTCATCGGTCTTACCAACTATAGGCAGACTCACAAACCAGAGTGATTTCCGTTAGTGCTTGGCAGCAAGAGCGCCGCATAAAGACGCGACAGCAACGAAGTTAAAGGTCAGCGAAGCTGCGCTGTTACAGAGATTGCCGGTGCAGCAGTACTGGTAGAGGTGATTCCCAGGGGAGATCTCGACTCCGTTGAGTTGAATGCAGTCGCCTTCCGAGGCTGTGTAGCAGCTCCTCGTCGTGCTAGGAATGTTTCCTTCCAGCTTCTGTTTCTGATTCGAGAGGTGAAAATCAACATTTCATTGGGGACCATTTACACGGACAAGCTGTGTGACGGAATTCTGGGCGCTCAAAATCAAACTCAACGGTTTACTGTGAGATTGTTTACACTACAAACAGACGGACCGCGTGGTATTTGGTGCAATATACCACCGAAACCTAGGTAACACACCGTGCTGAGATTGTGCGAGCCAACCAATCCGTAGTCTCATCTGGTATGTCGCGACAGACTGCGGAAAGATGTAAAGTGAGACTGTTTGTATCTTCGGATGCAGTTCGACATACCAGGTTGAATTCCACATTTTTTCACAGTTCCTCGGCTAAATACTTTTTTGTATTCTTACTTAATCAATCGTAACTTTACACTAAAACTCCTTCCACTTTTTCCTCTTGGAATCAGGCTCCTGGGGTTTCCACATTTTGTTGACAAAGCGAACGTGTGAAATGACAATAAGAAAACCACGTCAAAGTGACTGGTCGACTGAACTCTACAGCAGAGCCATGATCAGGACCCTTACCACACACGAACCATCACATGATATATCGCTAATCCCTGCAGAGTTGAAAGGGTCCGAACAACCCTTTTCTCCAACATCAAATCCAAGGACAGAGGTGTAGGTGCAGTTGTAACACATCAGACTGCCTGTGCTTTGAGCCTCTACACCGCTCAGGGTGAAAACTGCAAAAATGATCAAATTAATATAGGATAGATATTGTACTCAGCAATTCCGCACATTTATGTTATCAGATCAACTTGTTCGAAGAGTTTGCATTTGAATAAATAAATGTCCGATCTGCATGGACGGCGATTTCTTGTCACGTGGAGGGGGATGATTTCTCACGGGAAGCTCACCACGGCCTCTATCTCAAGTGAGATCGTGACGTTGGCGAGTGCTGAGCACGGTGGTGCAGGCTATATACGCATAGTCCGAGTCAGTAACTTGAAAATGGAGGTATGGTTATATCGGTAGGCTAGTCCCCCCCCCCGTCAAAAAGTGGAGAGATATCCCCATCCCCCAAGGAGATAGAGTCTCCGTCCATGCCGATCTGACAGTCAAGGTTTCTTGTGTTGGATTTTCTTCAAGGAGTTAATCTTGCTAACGCGGAACGGATATGACACTTTTTGCGTGTAGATATTTTTCTCGTAGTAAAGAACGATTGGACATTCGTGGCAAAATTACTGCATGAAATCAAAAAACCATACCCGCCACAAAGTAGAAAAATGAAGCTATCGCAAGGTGATTCATAGCGAAAGAGGGCGTCCCATATACGCTAACGGTGAATTTGCTGCTCTGCGACAAAAAGATACATAGAGCGGTTACGTCATTATTTGTACCGAATTATGTACTTGTCTATAGCCCTCTCCCCCACAAAATGACAAAATGCAGAAAAAAACTGAAAAATATTACATTAACTACTATGACGTGCAAAAAAACCGCGCTGTACATGCATAGAGTTTTTTCGACTCCCAATTAAAGCTACCGGTAATGAACCGTAGCGAAAATTAAAAGGTGATAATTAAACTTATCACGTTTAAAGGGTCAACCCCCACCCCCACCCCAAAAAATGGCTCTAGAACAGCGCCTGGCCCAGAGGCTCCTGACGAGTCGGAGAGACAACAGAGAGACGAAATCCATAAAAACGCTGTTAATTTTCTGCATTGCACGGTATGTCCACGATACTATCATATACGATGCTCACATAGGTCAGGGTGATATAGGGAACCCTTGCATGGATGCTTAAGTTCCAACATACCCTTGCTCTAGGTTTACTATCACTATAAACTTATTTTGGACTACAACGCTGTTAAATCCACAAAACCTCAACTAAGTACATTGCAAGGGGATAAATAAAAACTACCTCTCCTTCTGAATGCATCCCATTTATAATCCAAGCTCCACGTCCTATCAACTTCAATTTTCACTGCTCTGCCATATCCGGTGATGCACCAAACCCGTCCACTTTCTTTAACCGCATCGGCCGAAATTCCTTCTGCCGGCCCAATCTCCAGTTTCTCCACCCCTAATTTTCAGTCGTGTCAATTACACTAATTTTTCGAAATCAGGTTGGCGATTAATGAAAGTTCCCAGCTCTGAACAGGACTACGAGGTTATGTGACTAGGAATTGGATGGCACTTGACCCTAAAATTTGTTCTAAATTTAAAAAAAAAAGCCGTGGACCGTTTTCCAATGAAACAGAAAATGGAAGATGGCAACTCATACATTACGTAATTCCTGGAATGCCATTAGGTTTCAAGTTCTCAGTCTTTCTTTTTTCTGTCTGGAAGTTTTGGAGTTATAGGCCTATAGCTCTGCATCCCCCATGACGAGGCTGACACTAGGCCGGAAACCCTTCATGCTAGGCTTAAAATGGAGGATTCTGGCTTTAATTAAAATCATTCCATTTACTTAGCTTAGGAAATGTTCACTTACCAGATGGTTCAACTTTCCAACAACCGTACAGAACCTTCCTTTTTGCTGTCGTTTCGGGTGCGAACTCGGTTGTTAATGTGCCACTTACGAACATATGTTGGGAAACTCACAGAGAACGATTGTAATCGCATGTCAACTTAGGGCGTGTCCAAATCACGTTTCAAAGGCTACGGCTATGTCTCCACGTATTTGCAACGACAAGGACTATAGACCGAGCACCAGTATCACAAGATTCGGCGAGTCGCTGTGTCGTCCAACGACCCCAGGGGGGTCACGGTAACGAACATAGGTTGGACACTGTCTCTGACCAGGAGATACCAAGAAGTGACCGCAGCATGCGGGTGTAACAACCAATCAGTGATTTCTCAATCCAGAGAAGGGGTGAGCGAACAACGCTTCTCCTTGACAATGCTACTTTTCACATCCAACAGATTTAGATTTTCTTTGATCAGTTTAGATAACCTTGTCAACATATCAGTCGTGAGAAATGAAAAAAACGACAACTGATGAACTTTCCCATAAAACATTAAGGGTATAATTTGTTATTATCACAAGGTGTCCTTAAACAAAACGGGGGGCTCGGATTGAATTGCTCAGTACCTTCAATGCAATAAAATTGCCCTGTTTTCCCAACTTCCACTCTTGCAGATGGTACGTGAAAAACCATTATTAAATCAAACAACATGAAAATCAATATGATGGCTGGCAATCCGGATACATGTATAACCCCGGCACCAGGCAAGTAGGGCTTTCCATATGGAAATGCTCAACGTGTGTTTTAAAAAACATCAAACGTATGATGGCTCTGGAGGGACATCGCAAATCGTCAATGTTAACGTCGATATTGACTTCCAAATTTCGCGACTTACTCAACGTCACGAATACTGACGACGTCTCATATTCATCACCGGTTAGTGAAACGTAAATTTTGGACGCGAAGATTGATGTCAACATTTGCGACTTTGACTTTTGAATATTGAATTTTGACTTCAATATTGACGATTGGCGCTGTCCTTCAGAGCCACCATAGAAACGACTTCAAGGCAAAATGACCAGTATTCTGTTTCCGTACAATTATCATAATAATTATACTAATTATAAGGCTCTAATGTATGGATGCGTCAGTGTTACAACTAGTTCGAAATCGTCAAGCGTTGCAAATATCCATGAGGTGCGGATCCAACATTCAATGGGAATATTTTCTTGTGTGTATATATATATGGAGTATATACAAAGAGGCATTTTTAGGCCTAAATGTACATATACATGTCGCCATTGGTGAAGCCATGTAATCTCATAAGGTCTCATAGCCTCTCAACCCGCAGGTTGAACTCCACCGTGGGCGATCCCATGACCACCTTGAGTTGGATTGAAACTTGGATGAAGAATATTAGAAATCAGAATAAGACCCCTATGGTTGGGGTCTTCAAACCTACAATGGAGGCCCCTTATTACATCATTTCTAGATTGTAATCGACATCCCAGCCGCGGATAGCTCCAAACAGCTCGCGCCGCACGAGCAAGAGGATTTTCCATGCAACAGCGTGCAAACAGCGGCGAGTTTTATTGTACCCCAATATCATACAGAACATCGCATTATTCTTTCAAGTTTCATGTGAACAGAAGGACACAATATTGTCAACCTAAAATCTGCGTCATGCGCTTGTCATTTATATTGTACTCAATCCACCAGATCAAGTACTTGCACTTACCACACCCGAAACAAGACAGCCGTTTTGGCCACTGCCCTGATACGAAGACGGTAATTCCTATGCTTAATAGCCCCTATACATCATCAATGAAAGCCTCGAAGAAACGTCTAGGTGGGTAATATTGTAAGTACTCAGAAATAACATTGTAACCCTCTTTTTCTCAGACAGCAAATTAGCAATGCACCCCCGCTAACCAGCACGTAATAAAAATGTTAAAATAAAAGCTAAACGGTGCACGGTGATAAGCCCACGTGATACGCACTTAAACATGTCCAGCACGTCGAGTGGGTCACTTACATGTTACATGTGTATACTCAATCCAAATTAGTCAGATTTGAAAATGATACCTTGACCACGGGACTACGGAGACACTAGAGATATTTCATGTCGCCTTGGTTACTTTAACAGTTTACTTTAAAAGTAATATCCAAAAGTAATCTTTAAAAGTAAGTACCAACTACATGTAAGAACCGAACCAGCGCTCTAATGATATTACTCCAGGAACTAATCAAATGCTGTCAACCCCGTTGGAGCACCGTGACCCCCACATCTCACATATCAACTTGTATCATACTAGCCACTCGCATCTTGCGGTCATCGGTCCCCTCTCATTTACAGCTCCTACACTCTCAAACTCTTTCCAAATAATAATAAATTAAATTGAATTTATAGAGTCCAATAAACAGGCGTTTGATGCACGTTTCAAAATCTGAACAAGTGCGTCTTTAGTTGAGTCTTGGTGCGGGGCGAGTCTTGAATATGCGCGGGGGGCTGATTCCACAGAATTGGTACAGCGACAGCAAATGCCTGCTGACCGTAACAGGTGTTGGTACGCGGGCTTTGAGCAAGATGTAAATGTGAAGTGTAATGAGATCGGAGGCTGATGGACGAGGATGAAACCTTTGACCTGATGAGATCCTTGGGGGCATCATCAGGTATATCCAGCAAAAAATGAGACCAAGGGGTACCCCCAACATGTCCAATCGCTATGCACACTGCAGACTATTGTTACCTAACGCATGCCCCCGGACGGTCTGAAAAGAATTCCTCAGATTCCAGTGAAACAATGACCAACACAAGCACAAAGCAATGGGGTTCTCGATCCGTCTCATATCTTGCTTCAAATTCATCAGGGCAGCAGAAACTGATTATAATGACGACTTACTTCTTACAAAGCAATTCCCGGTTTATTGTTTAATTAGATTCTTTGTGTTATTTATGTTAACTGCTGTATCAATAACGAATAGATTCTACATGTACATGTAAAGTACTCGGGGACGTCTGTGAGAAGCACTACATTGGAACCATTTTGTGATAACACTTAGTATTTATCGCTTGTCCATGTTATGTACGAGTTATAACATGGTCATAAATGCTGAATGTAAACATTGCCAACGATTTCCTCATGAACTTGAGCACAAATACGTGTACATGTTAACTGCGTCTCAAAGACCGAGGAAATGTACTGGTAGGCATGTGCAAGCGCAGTATAAACAGTGTGGACCTGTGCACAGACCAGAGATCCATGTAATATTGGGTTAGTTATGGTTATCTGAACTCGCACACACGTCCACGTAGTGTTTTCTCATTGCTGTAAAATCACATCGGGGCATTTTGGGGTCAGTGTCAACTTCGCAACATTGAGGAGAAGACTAGCAATCCAGAAATTCATCATCAAAAAGACTGGGAATTGTCCTAGACTCCTAGTGGGTGAAGGACCACTTTCCCCAAGTTTTCTTAACCAAGGTAGAACAAAGGAATTTTGTCCACACTACATGTTAAACAAGTGTGTGGGGGGGTTACTGTAAGTACAGAACCTATGTAGTGTGCAGATGGCAAACCATGCTGCAGTACTTCATCCTACAGCTATGCGTTCTCAAGGACACGACTCCCCACAACCACTTAAACATACAATGAAGGACATTTTATTACAAGTTGAACCCAGACAGCCTTGCATAATTTATGTACAGACTCACATGACAAGGTGTTTGAATTTACAATATGTACAAATCATTAACTCTGTATACACAGGCCTATGTTACAACTGCAGGTGCAAGGCAGGGAATACATTAGTGATTCGAGATAAACAGAGTACCACTGCATAGCTTAAACTATACATGTGGGTAGACACATGTACATGTACATGCACTGATGTGATTCACAGATGTCTTTATTTACTGCGATAAATATGCATTTACTGTAATGCATATTACTCTACAAAATGGAAGTTACTCTCATTGGCCAAATTTATTCGAGGACTGTTTCTGACACAGTCCAGCTACAAAGAATTAGAAGAAACTCGTCAACAAAAGTGTCTGAAAGCTATTAGTGGTGACAAAGGAAAGTGCCTTTCATTAACAATGGTGCTGGAAGCGACTGAAAATTGTGGGAGCAACTCAAGACGCAAACAGTAATTCGCCTGTCATTTGACCGCATTTTTCCTTGTTCTTGTTTTTTTTGGTCAGTTCCAGGCCTTGTCATACAATTCTCGTATTCTGGGTTAACCCAGGGCATCTTCATCACGGTGTCTCCTCTTGGTTACTGCTTATCCTCACATTACAAGCCTAAACTCTTCCCTTGCTTTCCTGCTTAGGCTCGTATCTTTACAACACATTGTCCCGTGTGCTGCAGCGAAACTACCTTGTCCAGACTGCTACCCAGCCTTCCAATCTTAACTGTCGCACTCTCATACTCCTAGTCCTCATGTTTTCAGATCTGGCCAAAACCTGCCGCCAATTTTCCAATCCTGAAAGTCAGATCATAGCCCCCCCCCCCTTTCCCGCTGCCTAATCTTCTGAGCCCTCATCCGGGCGTAGGTACTGCGAAGGGTCTTCAATCTTTTGCAGCTGGGAGGTCTTGAGACGCTCTGAGCACATGGGACAAGAGTCCTCTGAATCCAGTAAACTGTGCAGAGAAACAAAAAATACTCATGGGACTAATGCAAGTCACATGAACACCTTTTTGTTTTATCTTAGATAAATGTCTGCTAAAATGCCTCTGATGACGAAACTGTTAAAGCAGCATTCTGTTTTTCTTAGCACGGGTGTATGTTCTGGCTACATTTACACTGAATGCAATGACGGAATTTGCCTTCAACTTCTGCATTCAAATTCTCTACACACTGAACATAGAGACAAACTGCCTTTAAATGAGCACACTTCTCATGACAACCTTAATATCGAAGTCTCCCCTCCATTTGTTTGACTCAATCACCTTTTAATGTAATTCCTTTTCAATTCATTTGCTTTCTTTCAACTTGGCCTTTTAATGTAATTCCTTTTCAATTCATTTGCTTTCTTTCAACTTGGAACACACCCCTCAACACCAAGGAGGTTTACATCAATATTTTAAACCTGAATACCTTAAAATATCATTGCTCTGAGCAAATACATTCAGCAAGAGTAATCAGACATTATAATTTTCTTTTCTCACAAAAATACGAAGAATTCATCATAGCTTCATCTGTAAAATCCACAATAAATACTAATTTAAGAGACGACAGAGGATAAATTGTGTCGTTTTTAATTCAAGAGTTGGAAATGAGGGCTTCCATACCTTGTGAACTCTGAATGTAAGGCCGGAAAGTCGCAGTGAGGACAGGCAGAGAAGTCATCTCTCACCACATGCTGTCCCTGTTGCACAAAGAAAAAGCCAGGGGAAAAGGGTGACCCAAACAAAGTGTAAGTTCACAGACCTGTCCATGTAAAATATCTTGATGTATTTCCAGAATACATTGATAACAATAAGAATAACAGGTGTTTTTTTATGTAGCACTTGAAGATCAAATCTCCTATGAAATATTCCAGATACCATCTTAGCTCCCTGGGGAGTGTACAGCTCCATGTAGCTATTTCAGCACAACGGGCACACGCACCATGACCCCAGGCTAGAGCGCTCTCCAGCACTCCACAATTTCCAAGTTTGTCGCCATTTCGTGTACAAATCAGCAGCAAACTATTCCTACATAGCAGTTGAGAAACTGTACGCACTCCCGTGACTTTGGTGCTACATGTACAGGTATATATGTAATATATTATATTATCATTATTGATATTATATAAGTAACTAAAGAATGAAAATAAATATGTTCAGAGGGGTTAAGTTCCACCTGCTGATAGTTGTAACTTCAGTGTACTGGGGCTTTTTATTTTTTAATAGGAGTGAATTCTGGATTTGAATTCAATCAGTGATTGCCAATGTGAGGTGGTTCTTACAGTGACAATGCAGTATGGGATGTTATTCTTGCACTCAGGGCAGACCAACTCTGTATTCTCCAGGCCATACTTGCAGTACGGGCAAGGTGACGTGGCTTCCTCCTGTTCTGACTTGTCTGGTTTCCTGGAGGAAGGAGTCAAAATGGAGGAGATTGTCGATGAAGCAGAATTTTGCCACTAATCTTCAGTGATGTTTTGGAAATGAAATTACCCCCGTTTCTCAGTATGTCTGACTTCCTCAATGTGCCTCATTTCCTCAAATTACTCGATTTTTCTTGAGAGCAAGCCAGATTTCCTGCAGATATACAATCTGTTTCTAAGATTCTTTGGCAGACTAGAAAAGTCAATAGACTATCAGCACTCCACCAACTTCCATTTTCTACCCAGACAGTACCCATTCTGTGAAGATCAGCCATGAGGTCACATTTTCAGAAATTTTGTTTCTGTTTGCAAGAGAAAGCACAAGCCAGGAATTTTGTGTTAATGTATTCTTCATTGTGGTATCTATGAAAATGGATAATGTGGGGGGTGCAAGCCGTCCGTGGTTGTGATTGATTTCAATAGTGCAAGACTCTTTAAACTCTTTGCTACGGATGACTGCTACTACAGCACCTTTGTGTGAACATTAGTCCATACCACACATACAGTCTATTCACCATGCAGCTGCTGGTTCAATGGGGCCTGCTGCTGGACAGAGCCCTCCATTCAGGGCATACCACAGCCCAGCAGTCGCGGTCAAAATAATCCAGTCATGAGGGGGTTAAACAGCCTGTATTATACTCAACAGTGGCTCTGGCGAATTATTACTCATTTTCACACAGCACGTCACTTTATCTCGTGTAAAATTACAGCTGAGGGATTTCAATTTTTTTGAGGGTAGAGAAGAGTCTGTGGAAAAAAAATTATGAATGAGCTTCTGACTGCTCAGTCAAGATTTCTACAGTCAAAATACATCGAGAAATTAATCCAAACCTTGAAAAGTGAGTCCAGTCTCTGATTGAAGAAAACCTGTGGCTTTACCTGACAATGGCCTCAATCTTCTTCTTGTACTTGAGGTCAATCTTGTTGCGGTACTCTGGCCTCATCAGCATGGCCGCGTAGCTGAAGGAGGAGTTCTTCAAGCCAGAACGATGGCACTCGATGACTGTAGAGGTTAAGATGGGCACAATGTCTGGGAAAACAAAGATGAAGAAAACACACTAGTATGCCTCAGCACGAGGACAAAACTTGGAAAGGAGAAAAACTCTGCCATCCTGGAACAAGATGCTTAACTCTGTTGTATCCAAGCACAAGTTTCGGTAGGGTGTAAATGCCATAATGCAGACATGGCAGATGTCATCCACTGTGGGTGTCCAAAAGCAGTTACCAGCTGGGAGATATTTATACAAAGTGATTCTAACAGGCCTATGCCTTGCCATCTCACTGACTGAAACTTTTCTAACAAAGTCTGAACAAAGTTTTCCAAATGCGGACTTGTCCTATAAGTGACCATGTCCTTAAGCAAGAGAAGCACTATGTACCGTTTCTCTCCAAACTGGAATGTAATAGGAACCTGTGCGGCCAGATTTGGCTACTGTCCCAGGTAAGTTGCAAAAGTTGTTAACAATGCTGTTGGGATGCTGTTGGGATCAAGATATCAGAAACACTCCGTCAATGAAGAAGGCAAAATAATGTGAATCAAAAACCACCTGAAGCTCAACATTGCAAATCGTGCCCAGATTTCTGCCACTGTTGCATTACGCTACCTCATTGGCCGAGTTCGGGCGGCTTGTTCCCTTATGTTCACGAACAGCTCGATTTGTTGTTCATGGGTCGGCCGCTCGCATGCCGGGAACAAATAACCGGTTATCGCTGGTAGTTAGTGACAAGCAACATGCAACCATGGATGCAGCATGGCGTCGTCCAAGTAGGCTATGTTATTCGAGAGTTAATGTTTGGATGGGCTGAA
>NW_019091385.1:3011636-3022908 GCF_001949145.1 Acanthaster planci | reverse complement strand
AGAACAGTGTTCTTGAGTCGTGTTCCCGCCGTTCAAGCACGAGAACAAGAAACCCGTGTCAAGAATAGGCCACCCGAACTCGACCATGGTGTAACGGTGGAGTGCAAAAAAGGGCCCAAACGCACAACTAAGGGAAATCGTTTTAGATATGCCAAACAAGAAGTAATAAATGGTGCGCCTTGTGCTACTCACGAGCAGGGAACTTGCTGATGTTGTTGGCTACCCTGATCAACATCCTGGCACCCTTCTTGTGATCACCTCGCTTCACGTGGATCTATAGATCATGTCAACAGATAAATACCACTATCTGCCCTGACATCGCAAATGAAATGGCTCCAAAAGATATTGCCAAACTCTGTCAAAATTCAAAAAATTTAAGAGACACAGGAGTAGGTTTCCCTTTTTGGTCTGGAAGTTTCTGAGGGACCTTCACTAAATACAGTACCTCTCTTCACTACTGGATCTCCTTATTTCTTCATACAATGCCCAAATTGCTAGTACACAACGAATCCTTCCAAGAAACTTCTAAAACCAACTGCCTACACGATAACCATGTCACATTTCAGTTTTTTACCCATTAAGAAAAATTGGTGGTGGAAAAACTGTGACAACTCAGACACTTTCTCATTCCATATTGGCAAATGTTGGAATTATTACATTGAAAAAATAGTTTAAATGACGGCAAATAGCAAGCAACAGGTTAACAGGAGACAAACCAAGCACTGTGAGTTTTGACTTGAACCCACGACCTCTTGCTTACTGGTGCAGATGTCTTAACCACTTGACCACCGAGTCTGCCAGGGTCGGCTAGCCGCGGTCAGCTGGCTGGTTTGAGCAAGATGTAGCAGTGGGTACGGCAAACTATTTCAAGATATACCTTGCATCAGGGAGATGTGATTTTTACATACGGGTTTTGCCCTTACCCGACATATAGTCATAAACACGGTATACTCAGAGCTTGTCCAAGGGCTTGCAAAAAAATTGACAAGCTTACATTGGTGGGACTCAAACCCGAAACCTCCTGCTTAAGCCTATTACATCACAAAAAATACAGATCTCGAAAGGCTGCACACAGGTAAAAGTAGACATTCCTGCCAAACCCCAAAAAATAAGAAATTAAATAAATGATCCAATTAGAACCTACCTTGACCAGTATGTAGCTGTGAAGGATCATGAGGTTGGTGGCCATCTCTGTAGGGATTTTAATCTTCTGGCTCTTGAGTTCCCGGTACATGCTGAAGAGAACGTCGTGAGCATTGCGATAATTACCTGAAAGGATGCAAGGTGGAATGGAAAAGATATTAAATAAGGTAAGAAACGAAGACCTCTGTTCAAACACCCAGAGTGTATACAAAGAAACTGTAACAGACTTCCTGACATCTATCATGCAAAGAAGAATCTGGGTTCTAGACTCCAAATAAAAATTAATAGGATCCCTTTACAAAAGCAAGCACAAAACCAGACCAGGATATTTCAGTGAGTGCAACAATGGGAAAATCACACAATCACTACACATGTTACACAACACTATGGTATCTGCCTTGAGCAAAAGCACCCCCTCATCAGTTGAAAAGAGCCATTTGTGAACCAGCGAATTGTGGTTCCCACCAACTGCATCCATTTCGGCCCCCCCTCGGGACACATAGGAGGGATCTTTGGTGGTTCAGTTTCTCTCATAGAGTGAATACATACCAGCAATCTGCTCCTCTCTGGCAATGATGATAGCCGTCCTGGCCGCTTCACGATATTGCTTGAGGGCCATGTAGAGACGGAAAAGGTATTTAGCATCCTTGGGCATGCCGTCCGTCTCGCCCATCAAGTAGTCAATCAGCTGGTGGGTCAGCTGGTCGTCTTTGGCGCGGCCAACCTGCGAGCGGACAAAGAGGTGGGATTGTGATGATACAGCCTGTGATCAGGCCTGTGGTCTCGACCAACTGGCTATGGACTGTGGTAACACATGCATATCTCTGGGGAAGTGGATGCGGCCACTTGCACAGGCATGTACATGAGATCCAGCTCTAGCCAAGTTCACTTTAACCCTCACACTAAACCCAAGTTACCAAAAAATTAGCATCTCATTTGGGTATTTGAAAAAAAAAGGAAGAGGAGGCTTCTTCATTACTCAAGATGGAATGGTGAGATTTGTCACCCTTTCTGAGGGCAAGATATGAGGATTTTCACAGCAAAAGAAATATTCCAGACTGCCCCAAAAAGGATGCAGGTGGGGACGAGATACTATTGTATTTTTCACATGACCTAACTTTGCAACTCTAACAAACAAGGGAAACCCCCTTCAACCCTTACAGTTTCAATGGCCATCTCCACGGCCTGGTTGTCGTCATTGGTGGTAGGGCAGCGTAGAAAGTGCTTCAGGGCTCGGCCATACTGCTGACACAGTAGGAAGAACTTGCCAGCCATCAGGTGGTTTTTCTCATTCTCAAAGTACAGAGCTATGCTCTGGTAGTCCTCCTGAGTGGCATCTTCACCTGTGCGGCAAAAAAAACCACAAATAAGATCTTGTAGTTAATATCAAGCTGATTACATCAAGCTGATATCAAGGGTGAGAGGAAAACGTAATATTCACAAAATAACCAGTACAGCAGCACAGGGTCTATGGCACACATTTGTGCTTGCCTATAGGTACCCCTTTAAATACCCATTTCTTGTGACCTGTATCAACTTTTATACTTCAAAAACCGTTTAATGCTAACTAAAGATTTTCCACACTTGAAAAAAGATTGTCTGACTAATCATGAAACAAGGAAACAATTCGGACAAAAAACCCCCATTTCGTAAAAAATTCTGATGAGTCCCCCCCTCCGACAGTTGAGCACACCTTCACAACTTATGATCAAATGATACAGGAGATGCTATGCAAATGAGCCAATTGGTATTCCAACAGCGCATACGCAATATGAAGCATGTCTGAGGTCATTTGGACACGCATGTGAAGTCTGTCCTATCAGCGTGGCCATACAGACTTGCACATGTGCTTTGTTCCAGAATGACCTTACTTTTTTGAAATACCCAACTGGCTCATTGTCAGAGCTATGTTCTCACATCTGATTGGGTAAGCCCTCATATGCAAGGTGAGGTCAGGGTGCATTTGAACAACATTTTGATATTAAAGCAGAGACTGTGTGGCCACCAATACACTGGCTGCTCTAAAATGCTTTATTCATGCCAGGGACACTAAGGTTGTGTTCCTCCCATCTCAAGTCTTCCTTGAAGATGGAACTGTTTTTTCTTTGAAGGAGCTACAGGCAAGTACACTGACTCACCTTCGTTACTCTCTGTGGTATGAGTAGACCATCGTTAAGTTATGTGTGAAGATGACGATGATGGTGGTGGTTGTGGTGGTTAGTGAAAGGAATAAACAAATAAATAAACAAAAGAACTGTGTATCAATGCAGAGAAATAAAAGAGTTATGAAATGAGGGGTGAGGTGATTTTCTGTTAGAGTCATGCAGCAAACTGATGCCTTGGAAATCTTTGAGGGCAGAGCCAATTCGGAAAATAAATGCCTGAAACTGAATCTGGCTTCACAAAAATTACTATTTCTTCTCTAAATAAAAACAGAGCTTTGATAAGAGTCATTCATCTTTTCGAGGAAAAGACGTGCTGTTGTCAGTAAAGAATTTCAACAACAGGTTGAAGGCAAATGACATCATGTAGACAAAAAGGCTTTAAACAGTTTGGTCACCTCAGTCATACATTTCAAATACACGATCCACTGTATCACATATGGCTCCTTAATGACTTGTTCTTCACAATCAAAGATGACAAACAAAAACTCACGTCAAATCAAGTTAGTCAATGAGACACAACATTAATAGAATGGTTGATGAATTTCAATTGTTGAAAGCAAACAAGCTGATGCAAGTGGATGGGCAACGTACCAATGATGTCGGCGTATATCTCCATCTGGTTGTGCTGTTGAGCCAGTTGGAAAGCTTCATCATTGCACTTAGACATGACAAGGAACTGGATGGCCGAACCAAAGTCGTTCAGCTTTTGGAAAAACCTAGCGAGAGAAAAACAGATGAATGGATGATGCATAAGTGGGGAGCCAGGTGTGCGTCATGCTTTTTTTCCTCATTTTTCACCTCCACGGACCAGGTTCGATTCCCAGCTCGGTCCACACGTGGATTGGGTTTTCAATCCCTACCTGATTCTGTGGGGTTTTACCCAGAATATTCCTCTGGGGTTTTCCTCCCACCTCTAAAAGTGTGAATGCTTCTTATTGTCTCCTCTCTATAGGTTTCTTTAGGCTTACGAGCTACAATGCCTGGGGCTCTCTTGAGGACTCCTTTGTGTCATTACCAGAAATGATTAAAAATAAGCCTCTCAACTTCAATTCAACTTAAATTTTTAACGCTCTGCTAGTTGGATAAAGACCTCTTTTGAGCAACCGTGAACAACTGTAGAAACTGGGCCAAACTTTGAGGCTCTGCCTAACAAGAAAAGTATGAGGAAATTCTCCTACCTGGCTACCATTTTGGCTCCTTCTACCGATCCTGTCTCTCGCACGATACGTACTGCTTCCTCTGGATTATGCAGGAAGTCCAACTGGATTCTGAAATTAAAAAAAAACAGAGATGGTTAACTGTGACCAACACCTGGAAGCATGAAATGTCGTCTTTCAAAGGTAGAACAAAGGACAATGCTTTCGTTTTTTTTTCTTTCTCTTCCATACCTGATAACATTGTCCCAGTCTTTCGCGTTCTCGTAGGCTAAGGCAGCGTCCTTATGTCTACCATCTGCCTCTTTAGCTTTGGCATATTGGATGTGGATTTTGGGAGATGTAACATTGGGCAACAGCTCGCCAACTTTGGCCCTGTGGAACAAAATGATGTGTATTGCAGACAGGCATATTAAAAATAGATTTTCTTCTCACTTCCTAAGCCTTGCATAGTCTTGCTCCAAGACTGGGTTTTTCATTCGTTGCCTTTACTGTCAGTCTAGCACGTTAATATTTTAGTTACTTGGAAAAGATAAACCAAGGAGGATATGATCAGTGCGCTTGCTGGCCTGCCGATCTCAAGATGTGTAGTGTGTAGCCAAGATATCTGTTCAAAATCTTGTTACAAAGGGCATTCCAAGCATAACTGCTTTCTTACTCTGCTACACGACAATGTTCATTAGCTTTTACAACTTAGACAGCTATGCTTGAATGCCCTTGGAGTATCAAAAGTCATTTGGAGATTTGCAACAAGACTGGTTTTGAACAGATACGTGTACACTACACATGGGGAGATAGGCAAGGCAGCAAGTGTGTTGATTATAGCCCCCTCTATAGAGTACCGAAGTGAATACGTCACGCACACAATTAGTGTGTAAAAGGCATTAGCGCAAGAACCAGCGCGTGAACCAACACGGGTGCGTACTCCATTCGTTTGCACTGCACTTTCAGGTTCACAGTGACGTCACACTTTGGTACTCTATTAGTCTGAGAAAGGATCAGGCTAGACAGACAGGTGCAGGGAACAAAAGAAAATCCAGTTTTTGAGCAAAACTGAGCCTTGTATGATACATGGAGTGAAAAGCTGCACAGGAGCACATTTGATTACTTCCCCAGCACTTGTTTTAAGCACGACTGTATCCGATTTGACACTCCGTGAGTTTTCACAATTACTTTGGGCCTGGCTCAAGTAACCAACCTGCCAAGCCATGTTACCTGGCAAGGTATCTCACAATGCAATACAAACACTGGAAAGTTCTTGCCATTACAAATAGTTAAGAAAACTGTTGCAGGTAGGGGCAAAATGCCTGAAGACAAGTAAAGTATGTGAAATAAAGGTAAGATGCATGTATGTGGATGTCCGTTAGTTCTGACAGTTTGAATTCATATTACCAATTACACTTCAACATGACCTTATGACCCAGTTGAGCACCTTGAGCAGCTAGAGATCTCTCGCTTATTACCACTCATCCCACATGCTCACCTAATGACATCATGGGTAAGTGCAACAGAGGAAATCAAACGTGCTGTTAAAAAGGTCAGGGACAATATCCACCTGGCTGCCAAATACTAAACTTGCTAAGCACTTGAAAGTTCTGCTTGGAAAAAGTTACCAGCCAAAACAATACTCCTTGTGTGCTGTCTGTGACTGGTACCCCACTGGCTTTTGTTTGAGAGTCATCTCGCTAAGCAGCAATTCGGCAATGTTAGTCAAACCTAGAAGGTAGTTTCTTTTTGAAAACATGTAATGACTATGTCTGCTTATGACCTACCAGTTTTTGCTGCGTATGTAAACCGAGGCAGCCTTGTCGTAGTACTGTCCCTTCTCATACAGCAGCGCCGACTCTGAGTACTGCTTCATGTTCTCCAGGATGGCAGCGCAGTCACGCTTCAGCGTGCGGCTGGGCATCTTGGTTGCCATGCTAACGCCCCGCCTTATGTCACCCACTCGCAGGGACATGCGAGCCACGCCCGCTGCACACGCCTCATCATGCTCTCGTTGCTGGATGATGAGGAATTTGAAATCAAAGGAAAAACATGAGAGTTTCATTTCCACTTATCACATAAAGTGTCATCAAGAATTGTTGAGGAACGGAAAATTTGGAGGAAGTGCAGATGAAGAAAAACGTTTCTATAAATATTGCGGTTTTAAGAGTATGAATTTTTTTCTTGCTATTCTTTATTCAGAGATACCTGCAGGTGTTAGTAAAAAAAAAATTGGCTTTCATTCTTCCATTTACTCATGCTGACACAAGGTATAGCCAAACCGTGAACAGTGTCTGTTTTAAACTTACACGACTAATCATTACAAACTGGTTGGCCAGAAAATATATCTTCAATCTTACCTCCTTGTCCCTGGTGACACCCTTTTCATAGTGCGCAAGGGCATTTCCATAATCCCCACTGAAACATAGAACACAACCAAATTTATAAAGAACTTTGAGATCAGATTTACAATAAAAGAAGGCCTTTCAACACAAGACAAATTTAGGGGTTGACGCAGGGCTGACACAGGGTTGAGGCAGGCTTAAAAACTGGTGAATGTTCATATTTGAAAATGTTCAACCTCGCGTCAACCCTGCATCTAGTCCTGCAAGTAGGTGCCAAGGTTCAGTTTGGACACAGTTCAGAAATATTTGCCAGTTCGGTTCAGGTTCAGACACGCAAACACATATATGTACATATACATGTACACATACACTGCATATTGAGACATCAAAGAGCACACTACGACCGTGCCGTATAGTACTTCTGTGTGTAAACAACATTTATACAAGCAATAAATCTCCTCTCCTCCTCATCGTAGAGACTTCGAAGTGAACATAACTTTTTTTCTAAACTGTTTCCCCCAAAAATGCTGTTGGAGGTGTGACAGTTTCCGACCGTGTTTTGCCGACCAAAAGCGGTGTGCTTGGACCACGCTTGACTCAACAAAACAATCGTGCTACGATCGTTTCGTAAGATATGTGAAACTGAAAGAAAAACAGCATGCTCAAATGGGAGTTTCCTCCTTTACAGGATACAAGATCAAATTAGATTTCGAGCCAACTGTGTTTTGGTTATTTTTCGCGAAACAGATCCAACTGCCAAACCATGGCTTTTGATGTATTAGAAGAACCTTGGTATCAAGTCAGCATTCTCCCCAGGACGGTGACCACATGGCCAAAGGGGTGATTTTCCATCAGTCTTTTTTGAATGGATAACGGAACTTTGTTATTTGAGATTTGCAAACAACTTAGATATATGGCAAAACTCCTTTACAACGTATTCACTCAACTACCTCGATCAAACATGATCAACGAAAGACAAGTTGGATCACTGCACGAACCAAATCCTGCACAGGCCCACCTGGCAAAATCAGTTTTTCCCTCCGGCATTGCCTTCAAACGAGCACGAGTACAACTGTGATCAGCATCCAATCAAAATTCCTTTTTGTTCAGCCATTTATGACATCATTAGCCTAACATGGAACTTGAGGACATGGCTATCGGAGATTGGCAAACATAATATTAAATCTGAATGTGCATAAGCACAATTAGATGTAGTGAGAATTTCGAATTATTGTGCAGCAGAAATGCCGTATGTTGCATGCTCTCGGTTAATTATTAGCAAATTCTCACCACCGGGTTTTTACAACCATCGCGTGATGCGGGGTCATTGTAAGTTAACTGTACATGTATGTACATTGACCTGTTCAGTACATTTATAATTCATGTGTACACACAAATGTGCCAAGCAGCGGTGCGACAGAACTTGTTATCCATTTTCCTTGTGTTTGCTTTTTTATCATGTTTTCTTGCATGCATTCCGTGCACTGTCAATGCCATACCATATTAAAGCCGAACATTCGAACCGACCAGTTTGGTTCGGTTCTGTTCGAAAGTGGCATTTTCGAAGATTTTTGGTTCGGTTCAGCAGTTCCACTGCAGCACTACCTGTATCAAGAACGAGATTGACTTCAACCCTGCTCTGGACCAGAGTTGAGATTTTTGCAATCCAGGTAAAAAATCTTTCATGCTTATTCAACTTACCCCAATAAGCTCACTTTGCACAAAACAAGTGTGAATCAATGCCAAACATGGCGTTGAAAAATCAAATTTACAAGGCAAGGCCGTCATGGGTTCACCCAGGGTAAAGTTCAACCTGAATTGGGAGGCTGCAGTGTGAAACCGCCATCATAAATTTGTGATCCAAGTTCAACAAACCGGTCTACTCACGTGAACTCCAGCTGCTGAGCATATTCCTTAGAGATGTATGGTATCTGGGCTGGTGACAACGTCTTGGCCAGCTTGAGAGCCTGATCCCAATGGAGAAGATCTCGCCTCATCTGGAATTCAATCAAAATAACCTAGCCTTACAGAGATCTCAAGAGAAAACGTGCAAAGAAATATGTACAAAACAAACCCAAGTTTGTTTTTTGATTATTAACTGAATATCACAACTTGAATATTCGAAGTTGGTAAGAAATACAAACTCTGTTGGTAAATTATAAGGAAACACATATTTGATTAACTCCTTTTGGCAAATCAAAGTTGTTTTTGCAGGCCACAATTTACAACACCACATTACGGTTGGCTATCAACTGATAACCAGGAACTCCCCCGTCCCTCACAAGAGTGCGATTTGAACAAACCTCCAGAGCAGTGATGGGACGGCTGGACGCCAGGAACAGATCCTGAGCCAAGTTGAAGTCTCCCTGGAACATGGCCAGGTGGCCCGACAGGAGATTGCGGTCATCGATGCCCTGTAACGAGTAGACACACAAATGAGCAATACCCTCACATAAGCATTGGTAATGTAGGGAAGTTTTACACTGCTTTGCTGCCAGATTGAGAAACCCACATTATCAGCAAAAAAAAATCCAAATTAAAATACAACAAATAAAAAAAGTCTTTCCAGCTGAAAACAATATCACAGCTACCAGTGATCAGAACCAACTAATGTAGGAATAGTTTCATCTAATACAAATCAGGAGCTCAGCAGCCCGTAATTCACCTATTTAAATGGGGGATGAAAGACGCTGCGACTGAAATAAACTAATTCTGTAAAAACAAACTAACTTTACATTGATTGCCACTGAAATGATTTACTTTAAAAGAAAACTAAGCTCTTGAAGGATTCCATTTTCATGCTCACCATGATTTTCTGCAGCGACAACACCATACCTGCCTCTCCAATGTTACGGTAGACCCGAACAGCTGTTAAGATTAGAATCAACTTTGAAATCAGCCATACAAAGCAAGTGTTGTAGTCGAGACCATTGCAAGACCTGACACAGACTAAGACCAGACACCAAAACCATTCATCCTGTCACAAGTAACAGGGTGAACAATGACAAAGGAATGCTGTTGTTGCAGTTCATTTGAATAGCTTGTGACTTGACTTTAGACTGGAGGTCTCGTGTTGGTCTTGTGATGGTCTGAAGAGGTCTCAACTGCAAGACTGTACAAAACTCTGTTGATTTCTCATATTTTGTTTCAGGCAAAAATCCTGTTTCAAAGTTTTAGCGGCAACTTAGAATATGGTGTTACCAAAAAGTTCCAATGACGGCCTATGCCCTTGCATCAATGTATATTCATAAACTCTGTATTCTCAGTGTTGGTCCAAGACCTTTCAAAACACTTTAAAAGTTTACATGGGTGGGACTCGAACCCACGACCTCCTGCATAGTAATGCAGATGTCTTAACACTTGACTACCAAGCTTGCCAGGACAGGATGGCCAGCTCAAGTCAAATGTAGCAGCAGGTACCAAAGATGCCATTTACTTCCAAAGATCACACTTTGCATCACAGAGATGTTCACTTTTAATGCCAGATTTTGCCCTTGAATCCATCCACTTGGTTACTTTTACATTTCCAACGGCAGGACGAAAGCCAAAATGGCCGGGGAAAAGAAACTGAAAGCCACGACATATTAGGACACAGCTTGACAAGGTGGACTTACCAAACTCTAATTCCAAGTGCATTACAGCTGCCTTGGCCAGTTCTCTCCACAAGTCCTTGTTGTTGGCTAACTGGCACAACATCCAGGCCTCTTTGAAGCGTTTCAACTTGATGCATTTCTCTATCGCTTCCTTCAACTGCAGTAAGGCAAAATGTTTGCCACACATTTTGATGACTGATTCTACTGATGAGGAATACCTAGACAACTCAAACCACTTCAGTCCTTAGACATTGTCCCTGGATGTAGAAGCAATCGTTTCCATACTGAGATTAAGAATTTCTAAAAAGATATCTGCAATTGACCGTGACTCTTTTGCAAATGACAGGGGATTTTTTAAGGCTACATAGGGCACTACGATATACGTTAGCCAAGGACAACTGCAATGAATATATGCTGTCATTTGCATAGTCTACACACTATGGATACAATGCAATGTGCACATATGGTTACCACGAACCTTAGATTCAAAATAATTTGGAGAAAAATGCAGGATAAGCAAGGCTTACACTGGGTGTCATACGGTAGAAAAAAACTGTGGGGGGGTCAGGCATTGTGATCAAAGTTAATATCAAAGACTGTATAGTGCCATGTAGCGGTGCAAGATGGAGAAGAACTTCACCGTGAATGTGCGTAAAACGTTGTAATCGCCTCAACGCCATTCGAGCAAGCAATAAGCCTGCACAGTGCATGTTAATGCATAGGCACCACACCAGGCACGCACACCTGGTGAGCCTCTGCAATGGCGTTCCCTGCACTTTGCTTGCTTGAATGGCGCCCATGGTGATTACACCTTTTAGGTGGAGTCCTCCATCTTGGCCGCTAAGCGGCGCTTTAGGATCTTTGGTTAATACTTTCATTGCATGGAT
>NW_019091385.1:2999158-3010973 GCF_001949145.1 Acanthaster planci | reverse complement strand
GAAACTGATGAATTACCATCACAATCACTCAAGTCTTAAATACCTTTGATAGTTCCACCCACCTCTCACTGTTTCCCTGGAATACAGGTAGGTGTACAGCTTGTCTTCATCGTACGCTACAAAGACCCCCTTGTCGTAGGGCCAGTTCTCCCACAGGACGCCCTTCACTGTAGGTGAGAAGTCAGGGATCTCCAAGATCTGGTCGTTGACCTACAGCACAGGTAAATGTTGCAATCACGATTGACATTTTACTTTGATATGATAAATTTATTGTCCCCATTCTGAAAGTTGTTTTACACTGGAGTAAGAGTAGGCCCCAATAATCACAATTATTATTACAAACAACTAAATATTACATCTGAACAATCTATTACAACAGACGTTTGTAATGAAATTCTCTTATAAACAACAACCACAGTCAATAAACAATACAAAGTAAACAATGGAAATGGCATTTGGGTAATTCCAGATATTAGTAGTCCATTTTTTCATGTCCCTGTCACATCTGACATATGATTTTGTAAGTTCAGAACACATTTTCTAATTTCTAAGAGTGATGAATTAATGCAAATTACCTGCCAAACAAATAGTAATAACTGGAAATCAATTCTGGTGATATTTCCATGTCAAATAATAGGGCTTATTCAATTCGAATAGTTCACTATTCGAATATTCGACCTTATATTTGATCAAATATCAGAATATTCAGTCATACCGACTGGCAGAGTGTTGATGAACAAACCATATACAAAATCAGTTGCAATAACATTCACAGTTGTATATTATAGTCAATATAATAGCTTCTCACATCTAGGAGTATCTTCAGCCACGAGTTAGCAAGATTTAGGAGATGAACAATACTTTTTGCCCTATTGTAAATTTCTGTTCCTTTAAAATTGTTAAATGAATTTACTTTTTGAATCATTGTAAGATTTCTGTCACTTTTCATTTGAATCTGCTTGAAACAAGCCTCCGTATGCGATTTTTCTCATTTAAAAAAAAAAGGAAATTTTCCCTTCCTTTTCATGAAATTTGCATTTGAATATTCAAATTCGAAAAATAATATTCAAATATTCGATAATCGATCAAATATTTGGTTATTTGGATATTCAGTACAGCCCTATGAAATGACAAAGGTCAGATGTAAAAGGGACACAAAAATGCCACACTTTTGGACCCCTAATTTCTGGAATCACCCATTTAGTAGGGGAATCTGCTACGAATAGTAAATAGTGAAGTCTACTGAAATCTACTCATTTGCATCTTTTGTTTCAATAAGGCCGACACATTATGTCCCTATCATCAAACTATCTGTGCTACTGACATTTTATCAAATCACCACACTGTTGAAGAAATGAATCGAATCTGGTACAAATGACTGTCTATAGCGAGCTTTGTTGCTGCAGGGAACACAAAGGTACGGTACCAGATCTGTTATAACTACAACAGATATGTACATATACATGTACACATAGGCTCCATGCTCAACAATCCACTCACCAGTTACCTGGCTGACTGCCTGATTTCAACCAACATAATTATTCCAAGTCTAAGACAATTAGTCAGGGATAGAAACAACTAGTGTGACCAGGGATAGTTTATCACCTCCCCTGATAAGAAGGTACTACAGAAATGAAGAACAGCATTTGTGCAACCAAAACAGTACAAATACTTACTAGTGACAAAGTTGCTGCTATGCAACACGGAAGCTTGTCATGCCTCTATCTTGCATAGTGTTTTTCCATTGGCCCAAAATAATCATGTGACAGGGTGACATCCAAGCAAGTCACACTCCTGTTAAACATTTCATCAGCCAGTGTAGCATGATATCGCACGCATGCACGCACGTGCCTCTACAGCGTACAGGATAATGCAGGGACTGCTAATAGCTAATGTTCAAGTATTCTTTTGTCAGCCTTAATTTCCCTCAGAAAAGCAAGTGAAAAACATCATAAAGACAGACAAATGATCAAACAAATGACCGCTGTGATGTGGGACATAACGTTTTGAACACCCTCGGGTACAAATAGAGCCCAAAGTGAAAACGTCGCATCCTACCTCACTGCAGTCAACAATTATTACATCTAACACTGAGGCCCTTGCATTCAGCTCTCTGTGTTTCCTCTCATCACCTGCCAACCCTCCAGACTTACCGGGTTGTAGACGAAGCCGTCGCTCTTGTCATCAATGAAAATCAGTCTGGTGCCGCTGGGGTCAGGGAACACCTTGCGGATCCCCACCTCGTGCCTGAATTCATTCACAAACTGCCAGTCCTCAAGGTAGAAAAACATCAGCTCCCCATTCTGCAAGGGAAATGCAGTGTCCAAATCAGAGTGGCACTTGGTTGTAACAACTGTCTCATGACTTGCAATTAACTCTGCAAATTCGCCTACATAAAGGAAAGGATCAAAATAGCTCACATCGTTAGAAGTGCTCACCAGTGCCTACAGCTTTGCAATTCTACACACCTTGTTCCTTCCCACACTGGAACTCAGTGGTCTAGACAGAGGCAGGTTGCAGTTTGAAGCATGCAATCAGGGAGCGGCCTACAAAATCTCTCCACATCAAAAGGATGAAACGCTGTTTGTACTCACTGTGGTGCCATAGACGAGGAAGTCAGAGGTGAGGGCGTGGCAAGTGATGCCTCCCTGCCCATCCTCAGGAAACAATCTTGTCTCTCTCTCCTCATTGTCGCCTGATCCTTCTGTTTCAATCTGTTGGGTAATCAATTCACACACCTTTATCAAAGCGCATTTGGAAAGGTAAAATACAAACAAGCAGCTGAAAATACTTTGCTAACAATGACTCGAAATATGATGTACACGTCAAAAACATTCGAGGGCAGTACATTTCGATTCTGGCAGAATATCTCTCAAAGACAAAAATGACAAGGAGACAGAAACAGACAAGCACACGTTGAATCAGCCCAGTGCAAATAAAACCACAGATGCTACTTCAATTTCACATTAGTAGACTCATGAAACTGATCCTGGGTTCCCTGAATTTCTTCCGCCTCATCATTTAAATGTTATTCAGAGCATTTAAACAGAATTTCCTGATCTACACCTGCAACCTCTTCATTCCAGGTCTTGATCTCACTCACCAGATGTAACTGCACACTGTTTTCAAAGTAGACAGCGGCATAGTCTGCATTGAGACACATGCTGATGATGGTACCTAAGTACTCTCTATCCTTCAACTTCTCCGGCCCTGCAAACAGATTTTTTCCCCAAAAAATCACAGTTAGGAAAACAAAGGTTTCCAAATGGAACAATTCTCTGTGCAAAATAATTTGAAGTCTGCAATACTGATTCAAGACACTTTGCCTTTGGAAAAAAGACACAATTAGGGGTAAAAACCTTAGTTGATTCTTGGCATGTATTCCTAGAAATGAGATAAGGTAACATAAGATAAGTTGAGATAAGATAAATGAACAGGAAACAAAAATTGAAGAATCAAAACAATGCAGTTAAACAAAAAACACAGGTACTAAACAAAGACGAACTGAATTTCCAAGAATCCAGTTAGCAGCAATGTTAGATTCATTTTCCCTGGCTTTTCCCAGGGATAGTTCCCACTGTCAAATAAACCAGATACATCTTCCCAGGAGACTCCAAGATGAAATAAACAGCATGAAGTCCCTTGAGAGCTTCTTGCTGACCGTTGGCACAAGATTTGCCTTCATCCTGGATGATGAGCCAGGATTTACGGCCAGCTGTTTATCCGATATTTCTAGCATCAGTCTTGCAGCATCTTTCATGCTGGGAGTGACGTCAGATGTGGAAAACCAGAGAGGAGCCACTCTGTTTTAGTCATTCATATTTCACACACCAACCCATTCCAATAGAAAAGTTACAACTGCGACCCCCTAAGAATATTTGCTTCTTAACAATGCACCTGTTGTTACCATTTTCACGAAATTTCACGATTTTCCAAAAGAGACAAAAGTCACACGAATTTTAGAGCTGTCATGAACAGAAAAAAGTATTTGTTTACAAAATAAACAAATTAAACTGATTTCTGTTAACATTAGTTTGTAGTTTTGTGTCATTTAAGATCCCTTCTTTCAGCAAGTAGCATTGGAATACTAAATACTGGAGAAATAAACATTTGAGGAAGAGAACACCTTCAAATGTGATTTTGTCAAAAACTGGTTTTTTTATTCTGTGGCGACTTTTGTCTCTTCATGAAAACAGTGACGATGTGTACAATGGTCACTCATTTGAAAGGTCAACTTTTGGAGAGGAGAGCACAAAATCAAATTACATCAGAATTTGGCATGCCACCTGTTATCAACAAAGCATTAGTGCTCACCGACACAAACATGGACATTAAAACACTAGTATGCCATTATCAATCTTAGTGACAAACATCAATATTGATGTGGGGATCAAGTCTATGGGGAAACCACGTAGACCAAACCTATTCTTCCTGCAACGGATCTTACAAGTATAAATCACTAGCCTCTATAATTGTTGGTACACGTACATGTATGTTGTGACGGATTTTGCACGATTGTGATCCTTAATGGACCAGTATGAAAGCTGGAGGAGTTACCTGGCAACCACTGAGCAGTAAGATATCTCCTCATTATGTTTGCTCTTTGTTACTGCCAAATGTGGCCACTTGTGGCAAATTTGTAGAGGTCTGTGAACGCCGCAGGTGAACTTTGTGACCAAAATGCATCATATCCAACCATTCATCAATGCCTCGGACCATGACTGTGTACACGTAGGAAGCCATGATGAAGTGCCTATGTAGCTCTACAACCTCTTTGTGTGCATTGTGCAGCTGTGATAACTTAGTGCCTTTTTAATAATTGAACTGCCCTCCCGCTTAGCTATAAATGTATTGAGAGGGTCCACTCTGATGGATGGCTGTACGTCTTCGTTTATGTGTGACTTGTGCAGAAAGATTTCTTAATAGTGAGCAAGATCTGAAAATCCCCAGTGTCATTCGAACAGTAACACAATTTCACTTTTTTCTTTATCTAAGTCATATAAACTGGCACAACAAAATTGTTAGCAAACATTTAACAACATATTTGGAAATTTGATGATAAAAAGGACCTCAAATGTTCAAGAGTGGGACAGGAAGATTAATGTTAAACAAGTATAAAATGGTTTCACAAGAAACTGGATAACGTAGCTTCAATATCACAAAGTAAACAGTAGGGCTGAGTCAATTCAAATAATTCACTA
Organism: Acanthaster planci; assembly: GCF_001949145.1. Next base: position 3,005,772 of record NW_019091385.1, on the reverse strand, counting down.
TTTGAATATTCGCCCTTCAATTCGATCGAATATCCAAATATTCAGTCGTACCAACCGGCAGATATTGACAAACGAACCATACACAAAATTAGTTGCAATGACACACACAATTGTACATTATAATCACTATAATAGCTTCTCATGTCTAGAAGTATTTCCATCCACGATTTAGCAAGAATGTAGAGATGAACAATACTTCATGTCCTGTTGAAAATGTCTATTCCTTTTAAGTTATTTAATGAATAATTCATTTTTAGAATCGTTGTATTATTTCTGTTGCTTTTCATTTGAATCTGCTTGAAACTAGCCTCCATAATGCAATTTTTTTCATTTAAAACAAAAGAAAATTCTTCCTTCCTTTTCATGAATATTCAAATTCGGAAAAAATTGTTCCAGTATTTGATAATTGATCAAATATTCAGATATTCGACACAGCCCTAGTAAACAGCAAAATCTTGTCATAGAATTCAAAATGTGAAGTTGTATCTAATAAACTGTTAGTTATGAACACGAACGATTACTTGTGCCAACTTCATGCAAGAAAAATCAACCAATTTTAACCATTACTATGGAAATGCTTTTTGAGCAATTCACTCTCTGAATACTCAATTCAACCATTTTTGCCCGACTTACGTTCTTCATCTGATTCTTCCGATGGCTCGGATAACTCAGGTTCTAGGTCAAGAGTATGTACAGGGACTTGGGTTGAACTGCCTGTTGGGTTTGTCCCCGGGTTTAGGTGGGGTTAGGTGCAACTGAGTTAGGCTGGTTTGCAGATGGGGTTGAGGTTGGGATGATTAAGATTGGCATGGCAATAGGCTGGACAGAGATGAATTGTTACAAGCTGGGAGTGGGGTGGGGTTTGATCAAGTTGCAAGTACATTGGGTTGAGATTGGAATGAGTAAGATTGGAAAGGGGTGGGACAGATGGGGCTCGACAGGGCTGAGTTAGTCATAAGTTCCGAGTTGGATTGGGTTTGATTGGCTTACACTGGGTTGCGAGATTGGGTAAAGTCTGTTGGGTTCATCTCTGGGGGGGGGTTGGGATGGGAAGGGTTAAGATTCTCTGAAAATTCACCAGAAAACAGTTACATTTTGCTGAATATTTTAACTCAAAGAAGTCTTTGCTTTCCCAACATATTCTGATAAGTCTTTCATAATCATAGACAGCACAATGCAGGGCTAGTAACAAAACCCAAGCTGCAGCAGAGAGAGAAGCTGAATAAACACGAAGTCCTTTCAACCAAGACTTCATTTCCTACTGCTCACACTTGATTTAGTAACATGCCTTAATTATGTGCCATACAGGAACTTATATAATGAAGGTATGATTAAGCAAACACTGTGACTAGTCACCGGGAGTCTCTTGCTCATTTCGTCCATACACCTGCTTCACTATGAAAGGGAACTTGATAAAGTCAATCATATCATGGCGGGGCCTGGACATGGTTGGTACAAATGGATGGAAGCCTTGTACGTTTTAACTCCAAGGAAACCAAAGAATGGCTTGAATAATGTGCAGTATTATTTGATTTTCTGTCTAGTTTTTGTAGACACAGAAATGCATCAATTTCTACAACGGGTACTCTTACCTTCAATACGTAGGTTTTTGACAACACGCCTTTAATTTCCAGAGTGTTGTATTTTGGTGACATCAAAAATACCACAACATATGAATTCCGATACCTGTCCATGATACATTTTCTTAGCTTCACTCTACAGAATCTTACAGTGTAATGAAGAAGTCCTCTCTCAAAATGTCTGTAATTTCTATTCAGTTTTTGCAAATACACACACAACAGGGGTTTGCACTTCCAGTAACCATGCCAACAAAACTACCTCTTGATTGGAATAGGGGTGTTTAGTGCTTTTGCAAATTACTTCATATTATTATGCTAAGTGTACCTTTTTCTCCAAGTAGGTAGAACCAGGCCCTGTTGTTCATCCCCACTGCTAAATGGTAGGGTCCAAGAGCAACAAACGTAGGCTCAATTTCAATGTTGATGGGGATGGAGGGTTCCTGTTTGGAAGAACATTGGGCAATATTGAATTTTGTTGGTAAGAAATGCATCCAAAAGGGTAGTAAATAAAAAGGCTTTTAAATGTCAATCTGCCATTTCAAAGAACCACATGTCAGAGATTTGTGTGAAAAATGAAAGAATAGCAAAGTGGTACAGAACAGGCTGATTGAAATGGACAGATAATGTAGCGACGCGAAGATTGGAAGGAGAGTCTGGATGCTTTGTGTAGGTCACAGTGGTACAAATGCACAAAGCTAAAACTATGAAGACACTTATAGCAGGTCGTATCAGTACTTGGCATGAAAGTACACAAAAAAACGGCACTGCTGATCTCTGTATCCATTATCGTGGTGAATGACAACCGTAAAAAAATGATACATTGTTTAAATTCACGGATACAGATATTGTTTCTCGTTAGACTGTGCTTCTCCGTGAACAATTTCAATCAGTAATTGTTGGACATGAGCATCGTGAAACTGAACTTACAAGCTGAGGAAGAGTGTTGAGAGTCTGTGAAGAATTTGATTTGACAATGTCGCAAGTGGACATGGCAAAAGACGTGGTACCGGAGGAACTGATCAAGCACAGCTCAGAAAGCATGCAAAACAGATGTATAAATGGCGACAGACAAGATGGGTGATACACTTTTCAGCATTGAGCTAGGAATGCATTCGTGAACAGACTTAACCACTACACAACAGACTGGCATAGGTTTCTACAGATCTAGCATTGGAAGTTGCCCACTGAGAGTGACATGTCTGTCCGAGTTGAAAGATGGAGAAGAAACATGAACACATGTTGATAAGTAGAAAACTTGCCTTCCGGCGACCAACTCGTCGCTACAGATTATAGATTTGTGCAAAGTATGGGGAAAAAAATTAATCATAAAATACTTGTTTATAAATTCCAATAATTACATGTCAAGAGCAACCTACAAAAAACATGTGTAACACAGATTTGAAGTTAGTAATATTTGTCTCTGACAGAATGAAAACTGAAGTACAAATCTGATAAGAATGAAAAGTGACTTCAAGATCTGTGCAGTTATGATGCCTAACTAGCAGTCAGTTCTTGATGAAAAGTTATGACAATGTATTATGAAACCTCATACTGACAACAAACAAAAACAGGACTCAAAATTTGCATATGAATCAAAGCACAAAATGATGTGCAACAAAATTTCAACCATGGTATTTTTCATTGAACACAACACAACGTTTCTGTTGTGACTAGAATTTGTGACTACATGTGCAACTCATACATTCAAGCAACGCGCTACATGTGACTTAAAGAAAAAACACTTTTGTCGTAATCATTCAAAGCAGGGAGGTCAAAGTTAGGGTCAACGATGAAAACATTGCAAGTAGTTGGTTATGAGTCAGTATGAGACTGCTGAGGGTTAATACTGAAAAAATGGTCCAAAAATCACGCTTCAATTTTCACTGAGGAATTTTTTAAAGATGTGAAGGAAATAAAATCCATGCAACACACGCTGACTGTCTCACACCAGTATCAAGACCAATCCTGTGAACCTATGAACTAGTCAGTCGGCAAGAAAACCAGTGCTTTTTTTTCCTGACGCTGATCTTTGCTGATATCCATAAGTAAAACAACGGGGGAGGTGGCAGGGCAGCAATTCAGTACTAAATTGGGAATTTTCAAAGGCAAGGACCACAGATGCAACACTAAGACAACTCATCCTTGTGCTGTGCTGATGATTTTTAAAAAGGCACCGATGATGTTCTTTGTCTTAATGGAAAGTGAGTCAGGGTACCTGCTCCACTTGGTTCACCACGGTGACCTCTAGCAGGGAGGTCAGAAAGGCCAGTCTGGTGCCTTGGGAGTCACCCAGGACTGGTAGCTTGGTCAGGTAGACGTACAAGGAGCCTCGGGATGAACTGACTGCCATGAGTTGGCCGTCATCTGTCCAGCCGATCTGACCCAGACCTTTAGTCTCTTCGTCCAAGGTCACAATGGAGTACACCTCCTTCAAGTCCGACAGGTCGTGGATCTTGACACTGGAAGCAAGAAAAGAACAGACAATTACAAAGACTTTGACTTGAAAACCATTGAGGAATCTGGTTGTGGTGACATAATTTAAGTAACCCTTGCCTTAAAAGATTCCAAAAATTAATCCTAAGGTCTTGGAGGATTTGGCAACACTGATTAAGGTGGGATGTGTCACCACATTTTAACACAAAGGTGGATTTCGGAGAACACAGGACTGGACTGTCGGTCAATCAGTAAAGCCCAAAGGAAAGACCTAAAACAGGAATCTGACGCTCACAGAACCTCAGACAATCCCCATACAAATTGCCTTGGGTCTTTAAGGTAACACTTCTGCATGTAAATTGAAGTTGTTGAATCGCGGCCCCTTCGGCATGTCTGCAGGGGGTCTGATTCTAATGCAGGCTGACAAACTTTAGTGTCTTGAAGTAAATCTCAGATGTGAAGTAAACAACAAAAGTGGACAGTACCAGTTATCTCCACAGGAGGCAGCCTTGTTGAGAGCCAGTGATATAGCGATGGAGGACAGGTAGTCCTTGTGGTTGCGAGCTTGGAAGAGCTCCTGGCCAATCTCCTTGAGATGGGTGGAGATGACGATGAAGTAGCCGTTGGAGAAACCTAGCATGATGTAGCCATCACCGTACCTAAGCAGAATAATAGATGGTCAAAGAAGCTGTGCTTACGCCATAAATATGGTGAGAAGGGTTGATGTCATTAACAAGTCTAGAACTGAACAAGGACAAATGCTTATGTATTCCTTTCACTGAGGAAAATTTGAGCGCAAATCAGGCAAAGGTCTGGAAGATCTTGTGACTGTCAACATTAACCCTGCACATATTAACACACAATGAAGATGCTTGATGACTACCGTCAAGCTATGGACACATTCAGGACAGGATCATCCTGTCCTGAATGAAGACACCTGCACAACATTATTCAGGTAGAATGGAGTCCTTTCAAGAGAGTTCAGGTAATCCTCTGAGAAAGATCTGGTGAACACTCAACCACATTTCAGTACCATTTGTAGGCGACGATGGCCCCATATCTCTGTTGGAATGCTAGCTCTATAGGATTGTCAGGATCGTCAATGTTGAATAGGAACAGTGTCTTCTTGCCAACGCTGGCGCTCACCTAAAACAAACAAGATATCACATGATCCTGATGTTCCATCTGGCAAAGTGTGACAGTCAGATAGCAGAACAAGTGAAAGAGTTTCAATATCGTTTACAAGACAGTTAGGCAGCAAGTATGTTATCTCATACTAACAGTGGTTTCCCCTTGGGAAGTTCTCTCATCCGTCTTCATTTCAGAGAACTGCAAGTCACTTGGGTCCATCCTCACCACGGTCTGCACAAAAAAAGTTAACCAAAACATCACCAATAAAGTCAGTCACTGACAATTTGAGGGAAACCTCCAACACACTGAGATGAGCTGATCCCCAAACAAAGTCTGTCGATCCAACTGCTAACCTCGGTTAATTGATATGAGGTTTAAGCATCAGCAACATCCTTTCGATTGCACAATTCCGGAGGACAAGAGCCCGCACCACTGTCTGTGTTGTCACTAACGAAGGTGCAACATTGGAAGAAAAAGGACTTTGCATTGATGAGTCATGGGCAATAACTACGTGTAGTTCCAAGTGCAGGTTTAAGTACAGACTCACCTGTTTGACAGTATCCCCTTCTGCATTACTGATGGTGATGTTCTTGTCCTCGCTGCCCAGGGCCAGCAAGTTCTGAGCACTCCATGCACCGCACAGGATTTTCTTGGTGTGCTTGCCAAGTATTGGCACTTTCCTGAGGGAAATGCATCAATGTGTTGGTAATGCAGAAAGCAGTTTACTAACGGAATAAATATGTGCCCAGCCAGTCTTAAACATGCATTTAAGACTGACTTTAGGAGAATGGACGTGACTAACAATCAAGCCACAGGCGAGGGCAGTATCAGCATTCTTTCCCCTGAGCAAGGTCTTAAAAGTTAGTTTAAGACCGGCCAAGCACATAATTCCCATTCATAAATACCTTTTTCTTCAGAGAGTCAAAAGAAGTCAACATACGATGGATTTTCAATGATTTTGTTCAAAAACGTTACTTTCATTTTCCCGGACACCCTTGTCCATTTTATGGTACATTCCTTTTGAAAGTTGTCCAACAGAATCCCCTTCAATGAACTTGGTGCGCGCATGGCACGTTGCGTGCACACAGACTCCTGACCAAACAGGCTCAATTAAACTGTCTTGTATCCATGAGCCAGCACATGATTTACGCAGCTAGCATTATCACTTCTCAGCAGGCATTTTCAAATGTTAATACACGGTCACATGACACGTTTCGACCAACAGGAATAGAAAAACTGTCCCAGGTATTTATGAATACTCATTTTCACATGTCTATCACCAAAAGTCTTGTGTTAAAGATGCAGACACAATCTTTGCCAAGCAAAATCTAGCTGAAAACCAATCACAAACCAAACAACCGCACGGCAGCTTGGCAGCCAACCTGTTTTTGCTATGCAAGTATTAATTTAGGCGCTCAGCCATTTTTTTTTTTTTTTTTTTGCTAAGCAACTCTGAGGGGGACAAGCCAA
>NW_019091385.1:2966134-2999073 GCF_001949145.1 Acanthaster planci | reverse complement strand
TTTTTTTTTTTTTTTTTTTTTTTTTGCTAAGCAACTCTGAGTGGGACAAGCCAAGCTGCTAAGCTCAAACACACAGCCCTTACCTTGACGTCTGGTGGTTGTATATAAGCAAGTTGCCCTTGCTCGTGCCGATGGCCAGCTGCGGGCCAACCTTGGACCACAGCAGGAAGCACAGTGTGTCCTTGAAGCCGCTGTCCACCTGGCCAGTCCGGTGGGTGTTGGCATCCCACAAGAAGACCACGCTGCTCCGGTCACAGATCATGGCCAGAGTGTCACCGTCCTTGTCCCAGCCCAGGCCCGTGCATGTGCTGCAGGAAGGGGAAAAGTTCCAACTGATGACGGACCCTGACATGGAATGTCGTGGTAGACTGTGCGGTCTTGTTCACAGGGAATGTTTCTCTTGACTGAATGCATATAGCTGGATGTAATCACATTAGAATGAATTTGTCTGACACAACATAGGTCACAACAATGTGTGTTATTTTGCACCATGACCAAGATGATGCATTACAGTGAAAGATTTTGATTGAATACCTTGACTGTCAAGAAGTAAGCAGGATATCGTAAATTTCCTCAGTTCCACTGCCAGATATACAACAGCTAATCCTTACATCAATCAGAAAACAGCAAACTGCACCTCCATTATATGGACAGTATGACTGTTTTTAAAGAGGCAATGGTAGCGAGTTCTAATTCAATCTCACTGACTACTCACCCTGGGAGGCTGATTTCATCTTTGAGTTCCCCATGCCGATCATACAAATGGACTGAGTTGTTCAGACCTGTTGTGGCCAGGTAGTTGCCAAGTGTTGTCTGCCATGCAAACAGTATCTGGCCTAAGCCGTGGGTCTTCTCAGTAAGGGTGAAAACCCGCTGCAAAGAAAATAAAAGGGGAAGCTCCAGTGATCCACCGGACTAAAAGGGGGGAGTCTCAAACATGAACTTTAATTTACCATTTGGTGTTGTGTCTTATTACTTTTCATGATGCCATAAAGGCAACACTGTATTGTGAAAATCAATGTGCCGGTAATTACAAACAACGCAATTCAAGCAAGTCGGTGACTGAGTCACAAACATTTATCAAATAGAAGCCTGCTGGCACCCGCGTAAATACATACCAGTACAGTGAAATAGCGAGAAAAAATAGACTGGGTCGAACTCCCGTCCCCAATCCCAAAATAATAGTGACTCAGTCTCAATAACGCAATGTACAGAATCCAATGGTGCAGAATGCGTAATTCTGGGGTGCGACTTGTAACCAGTCTATGTATGAAAGTGGTCTGGTGCCACGTTTTTAGAATCACACAACTCAACTACGTTGATACAGTTGCTATACCATGTTGTATATGGGGCGATGCAAAACCAGTCCGTGAAAAAAATAGTGCTTGGTGCGGCTGGCCGGCCGTTGACAGAAACACTAGTGCTAAACGGTAACTTAAAAGTTAAATACAGCTTTAACCCTAACAGTCCTCAATCCTCCACCTGTTAGAGGACTGAGGACTGTTAGGGTTAAAATACATGTAGGTGCTAGTGGTCGTTTAAGAAGGGCACGTCAGCCAAGTGGCCAAAAAGGAAGTGCTATTTTTAAAGGTCATCACAGTGATTCACTGGGGCATTGCGGCAGTGGCCGCTGGTGACCGCTGTAAAGATCGAAGCCTGTGCTAGACTGATAATACAGAGATAGACCAATTGCACAGATAGACTGATCGCACCCAACACAGTCACTTTTAGACTATTAACCTCATTCCCCACAAACAACACTTCTGTAGATCCTAAGTTTCACTGACATCTTGACTTCAGTCTTTACTTTGAACAGCTTCTTTGCTACCAAACAACTGAAACTCATTTTATATGTTTTGTGACAAAATACATGTATGTACATAAAAAAGAAAAAGGGGCACATTCCACCAGACTCAAAATAATACCTCTTCACTTTTTCTTTGAAAGTGACAGAATAAAAATTGAGTGACTGGAGAGAATTCTGTATTGGATCATCAAAATTTTTGAGTGCCATAAATACCAACAAAATTTAAGGCCTCTTGTACCTAACAACTACATTTATGAGGCTTTTATATTCAATATTCATTCATTTATAAAGCACAAATTTCACACAGATATGTTCAAATGCCCTGTACAATGAAGATGGGTGAGCCAATGGCTAACAAGGGCACCTCAGCAGCCGCCAAATGACCCTCTTACAAATAAAGGGGAGACAATTAAAAGCAGGGAGGGACTGAAAACCCAATCTACATGTAAACCGAACTAGGAATCAAAGAGGTGAAAGGTTGGGAAAGAACTTCTTTGCCAACCTGACTCCCCAAGGTTTTTCATTATGGAAAGACGGAATAACCCCAAAGTTCTACAGAAAGGATACGCTCTGGAGTCTTTAAATTTTAATGTTCATGAAACTTGAAATTGCAATGGCCTTACACAGAATTCTTGCCAAACTGTTTAGTTTCATTCAAAGTCAATGAAAATACCGCTGCAGCATCCTTACTCAAAATGTGAGGTAGCAAAATATTTATAAATTCATAGGCCTAACAGTCATCATCTAATTCTTAAATTCATAGATACTATACTTTACAGACAAAACAATGCTGCATAATATTTAATGTATAAAAAATGGGAAAGAGTCTCATATGCGGAAAACACTTGATACCCATGTGCACAAACCAGTAGGCCCCAGGCTAGTACTATAACAGCTTCTCTGTCATACATATGTTCAGGCTGTGTAGACAGGAGCCAAAGAAATTGTGAATAGACTGTATTCGCTGCGTCCCCAATTTCAGTCATATTCCCCAACGTAGTGTATTTATTGGAAAACATTAAATTCATAGAACCAGACTATATTCTACAGTTTCATTCCGACCCCCCAAAATCACCTGGTACCATCCCATTAGAGGCTTAAAATGTATACTGTACATTCAGGAATACGACTGAAGTTTGGGATTCCACAATTAGGGTCTATTAACAACAGAAATACAGACATAAATCGACTGGTTTGTTTACATAGGGCCTAAGTGATCAACCCTTGAAAACCATCTTGCCAACCCCCTAGCATGGCTTTAATACTAAGGTCCTCCAACACACACTAGCAAACAGTCCCATAGTTTGATGAGTGTTTTCTAAGTAAGCCTAGGGCCTAATGCTTCGGAATTTTCTAAACTACATTTTACTTTTTAGGACAAAATGCTAATTTCATTTTTTTTCAAATATGATGCTATCATCGATGGTGTCGGAAATGCGTGCCTAACTAATGCACTAATCATTCCATAAAATGCCATTTCACGGTTGTTTACCGTTGCTAGAGAGCAATGTTGGGGAGATAGATTCATCTGGAAAACCCTGCCAAGTCACAACATACATGTATTTACTGTTCTTTCAGCCGAAGAGAGCTGAGGAAGCTAGAGACCATTTGCTTCAAAACCTACCTTCATAGTGGAATTACAACAGCTTTTTTTTATCAGTGAAAACAAAACGGGTCGTTGACACTTAACTTCACGGAATTCGGCCCGCTGCAAGTATGTGCATTCCCATCATGCATTGCGAGTATCTCACTCAATGTGGGCGGGGTACTGGGCTCATCAAGGTGTGGGAGTCATTCTTTTTTCTTTTCTTTTTTATTCAGGTTTAAACAAACTAGACTGGCCCTCATACATCATTAACTGTGTATTCACGTTCTTTTCACACGAGGACAGGGTCGCCCTTTGAGCGAGCAGAGTCATCCTGTCGGACCTCTCTCGTAATCCATTTATATTTTAAGGGTAGTAGATTACAGAAAAGTTAACCAAATTCGTATGAGAATGACAGTAACATACAACTTGATCATGCGGTTGCTTCTTCAGATACTCTTGTGATACTCGCTAGTGACGTGAATTCATACTAGTGAGTGCAAGGGCAGATGCGAGGGGTAGTGAGGGTCATGGGCCTGAGAAAGGAAAAACAATGAGGGTGAAGCTTTTTGTTGAAAAAGGATAATTCCCTTCATTCGAAAAGCGGGTAAAAGGCCCCTAAATGTAGCCTCACCCCTCAGAAAGGTCATACAAGGTTACACTGGCAAAAAAAAATTAGTTCTTTACCCTCCCAAAAAAACAAGTTTCCCCCCCCCCCTCAAAAATTTGGTTCTGGATATGGATCCACCTTTAGGGGAACGGTGAGTGGGGTATGGCACGGGGTATAGTAGGGCAGGGCACATGCGGTGATCGTGATGAGAAAAGTCCTCCCGTGCTTACACGGCGCTTTGAACATTTTGGCACACTTTGTTCTTCGTTTTCGTCGCTGTCTTGGAAAATCCGGCTTGGGGCTGTTGCAACAAATAACCCCCCCCATACAATTTCTATCTCTCATCATGGCACAGTGATGTGAGAGACTAACCAAATGGCCCAACCCCTTACCACAAAGATAGGGTATACATTATAACCTATCCCCCTCGATTTACGCACACACTTGCCTGCTCTACACCTACACCAACCGTGAATAAAATACATGCACATTAAAATGAATAACAGAGTCACAGGCTACAGGCGATGTACATATACTATCTACTGGATGCTGTGTTGAATTTTCAGTGAAAATTTAATTTGTATCCCTTGTCGGAGGCTGTATCGCCACTCTTACGTGTACCCGATTAACTGTGGACTCATTGCGTTCCTCCGGCGGGAGATATTTATTATGAGCATCTGTCTACCATAACCATCCATGTTTGTTTCACTTGATGGAACCCTTCTTGAAGCAAAATTCTATCTCACGGCTGTCGTCACCCATGATTACTGGAAAATGAAAGCTCAACATTCTGAAGTAAAAAATTAGCGACAGTAATTGAGTATTACTGAAACGAGTCTCGTTTTCATCACCCGATCGGGCGGAGTAAGGACCGCATGCATTGTGTGTCGTCGTGAAAAGCGCAGTCAGTCTCGTCAAAATATAGGTAGGTTCCTTAGGCACTCAGGGCTGTCTTCTTGTGATATAGTGGAATGAAGTACAGAGACAAGATATCACACATCAAGGGACTGGCAATCCCTGTGCTCTGTGTTATATATTTGTTTGTTTTGTTTTTGTTTTTGTTTTTTTTTTTTGGTTTTGTTTTTTCTTTTAATGGAGCTTTCAGTTACTCAGGCTATTTGCGCCAGTAACTACACGTTCATCATAACCTTTATTAAATCAGCGTCACTTTACAGAGATAAGAAGAAGGTCCAGTTTTAGAGGCAGGAGGAAACCGGAGTACCCGGAGAAAACCTGCGAGGGCGAGTATGGACTGGAAACCAAATGCACTTAAAGCCTGGGCCAAGCCGGGACTCGAACCGGGCCTCATTGGTGCAAAGCGAGGAAAGAACTGCTATGCCGACCCGCTCCCCCTGCTCTAAATTGAGTCACTTTTTTAAATGGGGGGGGCAAATCCCTAATGGTTGGTACATCGGTATACATGTAGACACAGGTGTTACAGGGCAAAGAGACCTAATTGTTGAGAAGGATTCTCATGGTTCAATAAAGTTCGGACAAAAGGGATGAAAAAATAATGAGGTCAATTATTAGTAAAAGTGACGCAGGTGCTGTCCATCAAGATTGCAGGATGCTGCATAGGCCTACACAACGTGCGCGCACAGGGATGGACTAAAATGCCTTCACGTGGAAGCTGCGTACGTATAGACTACCGAATCATTAAAAAAATCGCCCCTTCGCGAGTGGGCAAGAGACGTTGCCTTCCAAGAAATACGAAAAATAAAGAAAGGAGGGGGAAAAGAAGACGAAAGATGTTATTTGAAAACTGATCCGAACTTGTCCCTTTCCAGTCAATACCCCGAGAAAAATCGTGGCCAAGCCCATGCCTTGAGCCTGCATTTGAATGCACGTTGCAAATGTTCTCATTTCATTGAGAACATTTCATTGTTAATAAAATAGTTCGGATTGATTCTCTCTCACAACCAACGCGAACGAAAACAAATACTATTTCCCGGTACTAGTTTTTCATTAATGAGTGTGGCTCGGGCACAGATCGCCAGGTCAATTGGTGTTACATGTATTTACCCAAGGGAGCTTGTAAGGCGCGACGTACGTCAGCGCTTTAACCACAGATAGAGGAGGTCTTGGAGATTTTCCCAGAAGATTGAAGCTGCACGGTGAAAGATGCAGCAACGAAACGAAGAATGCGATTACATCGCATACCGGGGAGCCCGCAGAGATAGAAATCAGGTCACCCGTTCCATCAGATGATAGAAAACCATCAAAGTATAAATCCAATGAACAAGGTAAACCAGTGAAAAAAGGATCTGAATTGGGGGATAAGTCTGGATTGGAGCGTGAGTTTCAATAAGAAATTGACATTAAATTGTTCTACTACCTCTCAGCATATTAAGCATTTTGATAAACTGACGTTTTGCGTGGGCGATTTGCCTTGATGAAAGTTCTGTTAGGTACCGTTGCTGAAAGGGAAGGTTTGCTGATCCCGTCCAAGTGCATTCAAGACACGTCTGCCTTCAGCGTTTTGAGATGTTTTTCACTGTATTTCGAGTCCAGTTCGTGCGTTGAAGGGATTCGAAAGTTCTGAAATTACGTATACTATTACTCCGCAGGAAAATATCTTCTACCGGTATTGAGCATTTGGTTGAATTTGAGGGAAATTACTTCGGACCTTGGAAGCTAACACAGTCATCTGTCACAATGAAAGAGTTAAGATCATACGTTTCTAGTACGTGTTCGAGTGTACGCGTATTTAGGCTACCACAATATATTTCATGATTGTCTCATAATCTATATAGAATGCTGGGGCCAGAGAAGAACGATTCCCTGTCCAGCACCCCACCAAAGAGCTTGTTCAAAGGGAATAAACAAAAGAAACTGCAAATACATACTCCTAGACTTATATCATCGTCAGAAAATATGCAGTGGAAGGCATCCTTCATTTTCAGGCAGTTCAATCTGAAAACACGATTTTCCTGCAAAATGTTTATCTCATACCAGAGGAGTGTTACCAACAGTAGTTTACTCTTTGGTAAACGTGCCACGCTATAGATAATTATTACGGACAAATTCACTCCTTCCCCTTGAGATACAGGCGTGAGGTCTAAATGCATTTTAGTCCATTTATGAACACCTCACCTTTACTTGAGTCACCATCAGGCCATCGGCCTTCATGCATCGAGGATCCGCCCGTGTTGGCAGTGAGATGCCACAGCTTCGGACCGCCCGTAACCTTTGATCCCATCCCCGGCGAGCAGACGCAGCGTCCGGTGGGGAGAGAGCGGGGGACGCAGGGGATGGAGGAGTCCTTGGAACAGCGTTCTTCTTATCAGGAGAGACGGTTTTCGAGGTGGACGCCACCGAACCTGACGCTGAAGTCTTTGTGCTCCGGAATCTGAAGCGAGAGCTTGCCGACATGCTGCCTGGTCGCCCAGGCATCGATTATGGTCACGATCGCTTCGGCGGGCGTTTGCTCTCTGAATATGACCCAAAGAGCCGGCACTTAGATCACACCATTCAGCTTCCTCTCAAGCTTGGCCTGCAACTGACCTCTCCATTGCAAGGTCAACATTCATTTTTATACCTCAACTGCTCGTCATCAATTTTTCTCTTCTATAACTGTACTACCTCCACAAGGTCAAGGGTTTGGAAGCTGGACTGCTCGGCTCGCAAACTCAAAGTCACGATCAATACTCTTATCCGTCACTGCATCTGTTAAGATTCCGATGTCACCACGTCATGGACAGCCTGAGCAAAATTTATCTTCGAGTACCGCATACTCTCGTTGAAGCCGGAAGGCATTCAAGCACGTGTCTCGATCATTTCGCATTATTCTTCCACTGTAAATAAGTACTAACGCTCCTCCACTGCGGCATCGCTTCGCTGGTCAATTTCATCATCAATATTCAGCTGCAATCGTTAGCACATTGTATTTATGGCATTTGGGGAGTACCCGTCCGTTTCATTCAATATATTTCAGCCTTAGTGAGCCTCTTTCCCTCGAGATGCAGTTTCGTGCTGAAGGGGCACGAAATATTGGTGTTCTTTTTGCTTGAACAGAGGGAAACAATGATGACGACGAAATACTGGTCTCTTGAACCCTGCGCCAATAAAAATAATACGTAGCGCCGCGCAGCGCATGCTCGCTCAATGAATATGATCGCATGCATGCATGCGATCATACGCAAAGCTCAATATGACGTCAGCGGGCGGTGCAAATTAAGAGCCTGGGTCACCCACGGCACCTGCGGACATGACACACCACTGAACTGCATTTAATTCGAGCATACCACCGCGACGAACTTCCATCCTGGCCTTTGAGAACATTTTCTTATCGAAACAAATTGATGGAACTCATTTTGTTTTTCAACGTACGCTGACACAAATCTCATCAAAATCAAATCTTTCCAACAGCTTACAGGGAAGCTGTCAGGGGTTGGTTCGGCATCATTATAAAACTCTGTATTATTCTCTGAATAGTGTTCAAGATATCCGCCTTGAGCAGATCTAAGCACCCTCTCATCGATTCTCATCGCTTGAAAAGAGCCATGTTGGTCGGGAGTGTTCACCAGTTTTGCTGGTAGCAATGCTAACTTAACGCCTACATTTCATAACCGTTTGTGAACCAACGAAGTGCAGTTCTGACCCACGAAGCCTCCGTTGCTAGGAAAATTGTGTCCTCTCTTGGTCCAACTTGGGGTTCATATAATTAAAACTAGCTTGTTGAAAATGGTGTGTTTTCATGTGTTCAAAACATAACAAGATGAACGTGATACGAAGAATGTCCTACCCGTTGAGACTGATGTCAAAGTTCACTTTAAACAGAATGCGGAGGTGGTTACAATATTTCAGTCAATTAATACATTAAATGAAACACTTTCTGACTATTTACAGGACCGGTTTTCATCGATCAATCAGTGAAACTGGGAAGTTCAATCAACTAAGCGATATCAACGAATTTTCACAAGAATAACTACGTACTTTTATTAACAAGCGTTAGTTTTAACACCGAAGAAGAAATATGTTGCTATTCCTTCCTTAATGACTTTGAAAAAAGACCCAACTGAACCCAAACTTAAACAGCACTAACCTACTCTGATGGTCCATCATGGACCAGCGAAATCCATTTCACTCAATCCTAGCAGACGACGCCCCGTTGGTCGCAATGAAAACCCGAGAGGGCGCTTGTCAGGAAGCTGCGGCTCCGATTTGGGTCCAGAGTATTCTCAGGCAACAAAACTTTTGACCATGCGGACAAGATGGGTCGACGGATGTGGAAATTACTCATGCTCGTTTTCTTCATTTTGGTGGTCCTTTTAAACATTTTCGTGATTGGAATTTCACCGGAGGAGAAAATGTTTAACGACTTCATCATCAAGTATGGTAAAACGTACAAGAATGGGTCGATAGAATATCAAAAACGCTTTGGAATTTTTAAGGTAAATTGACCATCCTTGTTGACAGCGGATAATTGACAGATCCGTGATCCCTGATCATGTGATTACACAGCCCATGTGATTTTGCAGCGACAGGTCATGTTCACCGGTATACAGATGAGATTTTAAAATTTGTTTTTGGCACATCTGACCGTGTTTGCAGTGATCTTCGGAGCTGTGACTATGTAAATTGAAGTGAACAGTGAAGGCTCCACTGCCTGGTCATCACCACTACGTAGGCCTACAATTTTACAAACCGACATACATGCAGCCTACCCCCAAAATGACTATGATGATAATGTCACGTCTTCCTTTACCCTTCCCACAATGTCTTTCTACCATTGTGCAAAATCACTCATGCGGTATCAGCAATAAGAGTTATTGTTTACAAATTACAGTGTCATGTTTTAGATGAAGTGTCATCTTTTAGATGAATTGTGTTGAGTGTAAGATGCATAAACTTGGATAAGGATGAGAAAATTTCTATAGAAATTGGTCAATAATAGTTTGGCCAGCCCAACTGCAGCACTACAGTTGGGACTGTACTTGGGACACACACTACTGTTGGAACGTATTGCCAAACAACTTCCATTCAACATGTGGCATATCATTGAATTTGTGTACATGTACATGTATATGAACATGATTTACGGCTTGGGATAAAACTGAAATAACCTCAGGAAAGTTGTTCTTATGGCTTACCATAGTTTCAAAACTTATCATATTTACAAAACTCAGAATCATGGTGGCAATGGCTAGATACAGAACTCTTTCCTAAACTAAACATGCTAAAGCTAAAAGCCGGATGTAAATGCTCAGTACTATAATCTACCAAGAAATGGTACTTGAGATTAATTTTTAAAAAGATGTTTTGTGAGTCAAGTCATTTTTCTCCTAGTTTATGTTATAAATTTCTTATCAATGTTAAATTTTCAGCCAAGCAATATATGATAGGAAGGTTTCAAATGCGGGAAGATACGGATGCCAGTAATTATTCCCTACAGTGACCCATTAGCCATCAGAAAGCAAAAACATGTTCAGAAAAGTTCAATTTAGGAGGGAAAAAAACCAAGTCGTTCCTGAGAAAACACTTAGAATTTTCAGACCAGTCTTATAGGCTTGGTGCACGGGGTGTCAAGTAGCATCCATATATGGAACTCTTTCTTTCAAATTGATTGTCCACCTTCCTTGCCTGTCCATTACCAGCCACTCTATCACCCAAGTGTTTTGTCATGATTAGTGAGCTTTTTAACCGATAAAGATAAAAGGTGCAGGGCAACATAGTAAAATCTCTTATTGTTTGTTTGTACTTACTGGCTTTTGTTCTTTTTTCACATAAAACATTCTGCTTATGTGCACAAAACACAGGAAAGTCTGGCACGTCACAAATGGTTGAATTCCTATCGTACTGGCCCTCACGATGCCTTTTACGGGGTAACCCAGTTTGCTGACTTGACCCAGGAGGAGTTTGCATCCTCTTTGCTGGGTGGGAGGGCCAGACGACCAGCTTTTGTGTTGAGCAGACCCAAGTCAGACCATCAGGGGAAAGTCACAGAAACAGCCCAGCCGAATAAAGACATCCCCAAAAAGTATACTTTGTGAGTAGCCCTATCACTCCGGAATTCTCTGATTTTTCAGTGGAAGTTTCCATCTACTGTAAGAGTTTAAGAATAAGTAATGTATACCTGAACTTTTATTGTACATAGTTAACTTTCATTAAAAAGCAAGATTGCTGGGACAAGCTAAATGACATTGCCACATCCAAATACGTGTAATTTCAGAACAAAAGAATTCAAAAGATCAGGACCCTCAGAAGTTACTCTTTATGATAGTATGTTTGTTTCAACAGTGCTCATCTTGTGAAATAATTGTCATCTATGGAAATCAGAAAAATACCTACAATTGTGTTTACCATGTCCAAGTCCTGCGTCTTTCACCAATTTTTCCTACTATTGAAGATATATCACTTGCTGGCTGAAAATGTGTATTTCAATGCACACTGTGCATTTGTTAGCATTGCTGGTCATTCATCATCTGAACATTCCTTACTTCTATTGGGACTGCAGTAAAACACATTCCGAATTTGACTAATTATTTATGTAGTAATAAGTAATTCTCATCAAGAGGTGATTGTACTATAAATAGACTGTGTGTCCTTTATTAACTTGATCGGGAAAATATCTGATGAGATAATGATTTGATTCTTTTCTTCAGTCCAAACACTGCTTGTCTGTTCATTCTTTGCAGACAAGGGAGACACCCACCTGTGTTAACATCAGTCAAGAACCAAGGGACGGTAAGTTAAAGGAACCAGGAAATGAAGTTTTCTTAGAATCACTTTTTGTGTATTTCTGTAATGTTCTTCCTTGTATGAAGACTGTTTGACATCTTTTTTGAGTTACATGAACTGAATGGTGCACTTTTCCAAACATGAAAAAAATAGACCAAGCATTTCTGGACAAGTGAGGGCGCTTTTGCTTTGATGTAAATCCAGGAAGACATGGTTCAGGTTGCATGTTTTCATGTTCAAATTGTGAACCCCAAATTTGCTATCTTGGAACATTTCTGTAAAAAGGATTTTTGCTGGATTATTGCCATACTTACACAGCAATAAATTGCTAAAAAGAAAATAAGAAATTTTTCTGCACAAATCAGTGCAACATTGAGATTCAGTGCCTTGGATGACATCATAGTTTTCCTCATGAATATGCAAATATCATTAGCATAAAACCCCAAAAGCATCAAAATATGGGTTAAAATTGCAAAACAAAAATTTAAAATGTGGTTAATTGAAACCCAAAGATGCAATTTCAAGGGTTTTTAGTAAAATTTATAAAAATATTTCTATTCCCTTGTTCCTTTAAAGAAGCACAGCTACCCTGGCAGCGCTATACAAATATAATATGGTCTTAGGGTGCATAGTTGATGTTGACAAACTAATTCCTGAGGTAGACCCAAGGGAACTAGTTTGTCAACTTCCAATAGAGGCTTTGCGTGGTAGCCATCATTACAGGGCAGTGCTTTTGTTCAAAAGGGCATGTACAAAGGAGATTTACACGGTGTACCTGTGGAGATAAAGAACTACCCTGCAAGATGGCTACCATGCAAAGGCTCAATACCAAGGGGAGCTAATATCAACTATTCGAGCAAAATAAACCGTGTTGTTGTTTTACTGTACTTCATGCATATTCAGTTCACCGCTATGAAAGAAAACACATCCAGTCCATCATCACTGGACTCTCTCAACAGTTATGTATGCTGCGATTTTTTTACACGTGTAGCTAGGGGGATGTCCCCCTCTCCCATGTGTACTACACCTGTGCGATAGTTCCTCAATTGCTTTGTAAAGTGCATACACAGACAAACTAGCATGTGATTAACATCTGCACATGGGTATTTACTCTGTGTCTGAGCTTACCTGCGGGGTTGACAAACTGAGCAAATATTGCGGATGAGGCATGGTGGTGGATTTTCCAGTCAGAATTCAGCTCTGGATCATGAATATGTATGAGGCATAGTGATTTTACTTGTCAAAGCATTAGATGGGATAGTGCTTAGAAATCAAATGTACATGTACATTGATCAAACCACATTGGATTGTTTTTGCTTCCTATATGCATCACTTGTCTACACATCCGTTATCTACATGTAAATGCCTGCTGCACATTGACGATGCTTCTGCAGTGCGGAGGATGTTGGTAAGTGATTCAAGTATGTTGGAGTGTGGAGAGTCACTGTCCTCCAGTATCTCCTTAATGTCACACATGTGGCAGAGAAGGATATACATGTACTTTGCCTATTGTGAGCACCAACTTGAGTGTATTCAGGTGGGATGGAAGGGGTGGACAGAATTCTGCCATTCTGCCACCACCTGTTCAGTGTAGTAGTTTCAATTTGCAGCGTTTTATTTACTGATTGAGTTTTATTAACCCCTTCATCCGAACCAGAACTGTCCGCAGCGGTGGCTTTGTGTGAGCATTAGTGCATACCACACATACAGTCTATTCGCCATGCAGCTGCTGATTCAATGTGGGCCTGCTGCTGGACAGAGCTTTGCATACTGGGCATACCACAGCCCAGCAGTCATGGTCAGAAGAATTCCGACCGGAAGGGGTTAATAAGGCAGTGAGCAATACGACACAAAGAAAATGCTTCAAAATGATGGATACAGTAACAAAGACACCAAGAGAGAAATTCACAGTTAATAACAGTTACATTCTCTGAGGTTAGTCGGTCCACATATTCAGAGCGCTGTTTCTCTAAACACGGAGAACAACTCCCCCTGTCTTTCCTAGTCGAATTCAAGAGAATCATACAGCAGAGTGGTGAGCCTGATGATTTGAACCAAACCAAACCAACATAATCTGTCCACTGTATTCAGCAGAAATGATGCGTGGTGATTGAAATGACTGTCGAGGGAGGAAATGGCACACCGACCAGCTGTGTACATGCAGTACAATCAGGAATCTATTAAGAACTGTTGTGTTACAGTTTGACTAAACCAAGCCACGATTGGCGACCAAAATGTCCAAACACAAGTATGTTTGTGTATGTTGTGTATGTAGCGTGTGCACATAATACCCATTTGTGCAGGCCGCGGTGCTAGCTAGTCAATTTCTGCCCTTACAGGGTTCATCTTCCTCCCACCCCTTCTCCGTGTATCCGTTCAGGGCTTTCAGTATCGTGGAGTGCCTGGAGACCCAGCATGCCCTCAAGACCCGCACCCTGTATGACCTGAGCGCTCAGCAGGTCCTGGACTGCAACAACGTAGGCAGCGATCACGGCTGCAGTGGGGGCAACCTCTGCGAAACCCTGAAATGGCTTAACTCCACCAAGGAGAAGGTGGTCCTGGCAAAGGACTACCCTTACAAGCAGAAGTCAGAGTCTTGTGACATAGTGGCCATGTAAGACTTCTGTTGTGTTACATATCTGATTCCTTATCCTCTGAGGAAAATTTATCAACAGTTAAATACCATAACAGATACAAATTTGGAGCTAGAGTTAGAACTCTTTTTACCGTCTGAAGCGTCACAGGAACTGTAATAATTGGTCCAGTACACACTTAAATCCAAACTTCATAAACTTGCATTAATGTGCATTGTATGAATGGTTTTATGCTGCCACTGGAGGCAGGTCATTCTCTACCTCTGATTGGCAGTTGTTGTTTATGTATTTATATTGAATTCTCCTAAGTATTCTTAACCTTGAGACATACTATTGGTGGTAGGAAGCATTGTCTGTAAAGAAATTTGCTCACTAAGAATATGTGTGATCCACAATAGCACGCCTCCAAGATTTTGAAACATGTTTCCCAATCACAGTGTGCAAAATCTGTTGACCCTTTCCAAACGCGCATTGGTTGACAAATTGTGTGCATTGTGATTGGCCAATGCGTTGCAAACTCTTGGAGATGCACTATTGTAAAATGCCCGTATTGCTGTCTGGTTCCCTCATTCAGCACCCACTTCCTCATCTCACTGAAAGAAATGTAGGCTTACACCAAAAACTTCACATTTTCCTGTAATTTTTCCAACTCATTTTCACATATACATCTGTAAGCTAAAAAATTGAACACTTTTCCCCGAAACTCAGAAAGAATTAGGGTCTCTAAAGTTTATTTCCTTCTGAAAAACATTATGGTTGCCCTAAAAAACAGATCTCCTCTGTGGGGAGGGGGATCTGCAACTGTTTTGGGATGTAAAGAAATGCACAATTACAAAATATGTGTCAGTTGTAAATCTGTAAGGTTTCAAATTTTTTCTTGTTTTCAGATCGCATGGACTGGTGTATCTGAAAAATTATACTTGCCATCAGTGAGTATTCAGATTTTGTTTGTAGATATTTGCCAATTCCTTGTCAAACCTTGAGCCATTTGAGATTTGTTTTGAAGTCTAACTGCATGCAATTGTGGAAATTGTGTTAAAAAGGTAGTGTGAGTTCGTTTATTGTAAATACATCTAATCACAATGAGTTTCAATTTAAGACAAAAAAGTATGGAAGAGCATGGGTATGTACCAATTCGAGTTGGAGGGGAACTTGGCCAGCCCACCATTAGTCGGCTATGGCTTGAAATGACACCAGACTATATAGAAAGTAGCTGTAGCCACTGCCATAGGCACGTGTGTAAACATTAGCCACAGCTACGTAATCCAGACAAGTCCTCTTTTTCTTAACATATCCTAGGTACGCAGGCGAGGAGCAAGAGATGGTGTCCCTTATATACAGGCATGGCCCGTTGCTGGCAGCGATCGATGCAACATCGTTCCAGGACTACATGGGAGGAATTATCCAGCATCACTGTACGGCTCATTATGACAATCACGCTGTGCAGATTGTGGGCTACGACCAAACAGGTAAAGTGGATTTTATTGTTGAAATTCCTTGAATAGGTGAGAATGTCACCGTGGCTCACAGCTTCCCCCCCCCAAAAAAAACCCCCAGAATAGGAATGACGATGCTTAAAATTGTTAATTTCAGAGACTTGAGGGAAAAGCTGGAATCAGTTTCTGGAGGACATCCATAGAATCAAATGGGAATTCGAAACACAATGTTCCTGATGCCTTGAAACAGTTCAAGATGATATTTTTAGGGGAGGTAAACTGTTCCCGCAAAATCTCAGTGATAAATTCAGGAGCTAAGGAAGACGGCTCTTCCTCATCCTGCATCTCACCTCTACTGGTGATACATGTACTTTCCGTCATTGCTGCATCACTGAATGGCAGTCAAAAAATGCCTCAAAAGTTTAAAAAGTAATGGTGATATCACTCCATAATACTGTTGAACAAATGAACTGTGAGGTTCAGCCATCTCATCAAGAATGCAGTTAAATTCCAATAGAGGGTTTGCATGACTGTCATGTTGCAGGCCTGTGCTTTTATTCCACACGGTATGCACAAAGGAAGCTTCCCTTTAACAAAACTGCCCTGCAAGATAGCTAACATGCAAAGCCTCTGTTAAGAGTTACATCTTCACTGATCTCCAGCACTGTTTACACCACTCCTTCCATCACAACTCTGCGCATTACAGGTCCAATCCCTTTCTATATCGTCCGCAACTCCTGGGGTGCCACCTGGGGTCTGGGTGGATATCTTCACATCAAGATAGGCGGTAACCTGTGTGGCATTGCTAATGCTGTAGGAAGTGTGAATACCAACTGAGACGTGCTCCTGCCTTCAGACAAAAGTTGCGAAGACAAGGCAAGAAACTAAGCTTCTCATAAGACAGCAGTGCACCTTGGTATTGACCTATTAATTAAACAGCTACACTGATTTCTTGGAGAATGTGTACCACATAATTTAAAATAATGGATATTGCATCCCACGGACAAAAAGTTCCAATAAGAAACAACTCATGGAATTCTGCATGAATTGCTCATAAAATGGGTTTTCCATCTCAACAAATGCTCCATCTCTACAAGCACTGGAGGAGGATATTCCTCTCCTCTATGTGACCACTGCAACATACGCACTAAAACTACTATAGCCTTGGTCAAGGCGTTTGTCATTCGTCACAGTGAAGCGCACGGCAGCGTGCACCTGCCGCTTAAAATCAAGGCGAAGAGAAACCTCACGCAGTCTAAGAAATATGCACCAAGGCGTTTGTCCTGGCTGAACCAGGACGAATGCCTAGGCGCAACTGTCCATGGAAACTGTATTGGGCAGTGCTCATTATGCTGATGACAAGAGCCAATGTCTTCACCCTAACCTTCCCCAACCACACAGAATTAAACAATAGTAAAGTGTTTAATTCTGTGGGGATAGGTCTGGTAGGCCTATAACAGCTGGCTTTTGCATTCGGTTTGGCATACCTCAGAAAAACAAAGTCCAACTGCCTCTGTGCACAAAGTCCCATATGGGTGTTTAACTTTGTGTGAATGGGGAAGGTTAGGGCCAGCAACCCTTGGGGGGGTTAGGGTTAAGTACACTTTTGGATTGGTTCATTGCTACATACTAACCGCATAATTCAAGTTGGTCGTTAGGATAAAGGTTAACTGAACGCACACGTGGCTGTACATGTATATGGCAAGTCGATGATGTTGTTTTTGCCAGCTGATCAGAGTAACCGGAGATCGAGTTTGCCTTTGCCTTGCTTTTCTTTACTGATTGTGATTGATTTTTTTTCAAATGACAAGTACTATGGGCTCTGTATCTGGTCTGAGGTGCTCCGAGCAGACAGGTGCAGCCTGAAAAATAACAGATTTCCCATAGCCTGTTGGCAGATTCACAAAGACATCAAGACCCCGCAGAAAGTATTTGGCACGAAAATCACCCAAAATTAATTCATCTGCAGTGGAATTCAAGCAACAAAATGACTCGTCATGCTGCAGTCGTCTCATAAGCTGGTCCGCCATTAATTTTACATGGTTATCGTACATCCCAGTTCACGTTGATGCATTATGCATATGTATACTTAGCTGTGATTGGTCACTGTGCACTCATGGCATGCCTCCATCTATTCATACTCACATACGTACGCTAGAAATCTAGCACAAAAGTAAAGAAAAACATAAGCTTCCGTGGACGGTTGCACGAAGGCGTTCATCCTGGTTCAGCGGATTTGCACATTCCTTAAACCGCGTGAGGTCCCTCTTCGCCTTGATTTCGAGCAGCAGGTGTGCCAAAACTTCCATGACATCTGTGTGACCAGATTAATTAGCACTCAGCTTACAATATGCATATATTTCAGGAGTTACGGCACCAGTTAGTGTTCATTGTCAGTTTAATCCCTTACGGGCGTGAACTTCTGATGAAAGAATTAGTCTTTACAGTTTCAGTTACATCATAAGAAACTGAATAGAAAATGAAATCAACTTTTTTTTTAATTGTTTAAACTTGTGATTCTGAAATACTTTACCAGTATTCCACTTTTGAACAGTTCACGACAGTCTTCCTAGGTTTTCAATTAAATTGCAAGTATGCTATATAAGTGTATAATCTGGAAATATCTGGCAGTATTGAAGTGTATTTCTGGGAATATTTCTGGAAGTTGTAACTTGCAGTGTAGCATGATGGTAATGGAAAAGCATACAAGGATACTCTAGCTTTGTTTGTCTTGCTAGACACACAGCAATAAGTCCTCATCATCTACACAATGACTGTCATGATTTGGAAATAAACCTCAAAGAAAACATTTCAAAAAACTGCAAAACCTTTTTTTATTACACTGGTGCTGTCTTAAGTACTTCTTTCTGTCTTTATCTGCCGCTTACACATTCCCAGATTTCATGAAATGTTGTGTCTTCACAACATAGATATTTACATGATTATTGTCGCAGTCTGTAAAACAGCCATTTTTGCCCGTTTCCTTTACTCTCTCTAGAGTGCCATTTGATACACCTTTGGTCAATGTGAAAGATGTTTGGAAATGTTACGACTGGTCATTTAGTTTTGTTCCACAATAAATGATGACCAATTCTACAGTCTCCATAACGGATCCTCCTAAGTTATACAAATGTGTACAGTATTTTTATCAGTAGTTTTTCTCTTTCAGTACTGTCAGTCAGCATTGACGTGTATGTTTTGAAAAAAGATATTGTTTGAGGTAAAGTTCTTTTCTATTTTGATTCTTTTTAAGCCATTTATAATAACAGTGTGTAATCATAAAATGATTGACTCTTGCTTACCAGTATGCCAAGAATACATGTATATATGCAGAAATCTGTGTCACAATTGTTTTTAATACAAATGCATTTGAAATGCAAAACATGTAACCAAAATAAAAGGTGAATATACCATACAATTACAACGTACAGTGTAATAGTGATGTTTACTTCATGGATACCCAATACAATTTCCCCCTCCCCAACTTCTCAATACTCCCAAATCCACTGTCTCCTCCCATGTTGTCTCGGCACATAAGTGGAATATAATCTACTGACGAGCTAAACTGCTCAGAGGTATTTCACTATAAATGTACATACTTGAAACAATCTACAGCCAGTCAAGTGGACCTCTTCAAACCAGAGCGTTAAATATATGTCAGTTGGAGTCAGCATGCCTGACGCTGTACAGCAGAAAGGCTGTAAGGGTTTCAGCCTGCCTGTGGCATTTCTTTCTGGGTGTTCCTGAGCAGGACACTGGGCAGTAACCTTCCTTGCTAAGCAGTAAACTATGAGAAGACTGACTGTGATAACAATGATCACACATTTGATTAGCAATACAAGGTTAATGATATGTCAGTAGTGTATCCAGCTTCCAGGATGCAAACTGGAGATTTTTTTTTTTTAAAGGTTGTCCTTTTTTTCATCCCTACACAAATGTGACTTGGCACAACAAAATGAATGTCAAGTAGCATTCTGCTCTTTCCTATTTGAGGGTTCAAAGTCAAATATTGAAGTGGAGCTCAATTTTGGCAGTTTGTAATATTTGGAAAGAGTAACCCTTCTGTTTAATTCCAATTTTGTTAGCAGGATCAGATATTTAAAAATGTCATTTTCTCAGCAATTTTGATGATAGCATTATTCGTGCCAGGTCAGAAATGTTGAAACAATGTCAGAAAAAGAGACGCAAAGCTGCCAGAATATGCCACCTTGTCACCTCATACTTTTACCCCATGCACATGTACATACATGTACCATTGGAAAGCTCTCTTTCTGCTGATTTATAAAATACCAGTGTCTCAATTTTTGAAAATTCTGACTTTCAGCTCATTTTGTGATGACAGGTCACAAATTCTCTCCTGTTACAAAGAAAGTTTCTAGTACAGTTTGGTGCTTTCAGTTTTTCAAAAAAAAGTTATAAATAAATAAATAAAATTGAAATAAAGTGACATGTCCCACAGGGACCTCTATCTTTTCAACATGGAAAAAAGACATTTCCCAGAGATTAAGCTAGACAAATACAAAATGGTCATCAAACACTAAATATTTCATGCTATTACACTCTTTAAGAATACCCTTATTGAAAGAATACAAAAAGAGGACTTGCAAAATTACCTTGTATAAGAAAACATCAAAAGAAGTCCTTTAAACACAAACTGCAGTTTGTGTGAAATTAAGCACAGCAAAAATATATATTTACAAAAACCCAACCAATAGACTTCCAGTGTTATGGGATTAAGGTTTCTGTACGTGTTTCAGTACTTACATATAGCTGCTAGTCCGTTGGTGCTGAATGACAAATGAATAAAGTACATCTCCTGTTTCAAACAGTTTCATAGAGGTACAAGGGAATCTAAACTTCAGAACTGAATGTAAGCCTAAGGGCCAAGACCAGATCAGCCACAAACCCTGTGCTGTAAAAGAAGAAGTTAGCTGTGAGTTGGGCTTGAAGTCTCCAAACACTCCCCTGTCAGTCATATACATGTAGGTTGTGCGTAGCACTGCGTACTGCATAAAACCAAGGACAACTCTCTATGCTCTGGGATTTAGCGGAAATATAGGTACAGTAATAGGTACCAGTGCAGAGTGCGCCAGTCAAATCGGACACATTTTGATCAAAGCTGCCCTTTTGCTCACGCAGTGGTCAGTCTGGCAGATGCAAGCAGGGTCTTGAGGACGGGGTGGCATTTAATGCAGGGAATACTCAGAAAAACTGCAAGTAAATCCCAAATGAACTGCCTCTCTGTGGTATTCCGCAGAACAAGTCATTCATGGAGGAATTTTTTTCCCAATCAACCCTCACAGGGCTAAATCCTCCAATATCAGTATGATACACACATCCTAAGAAGACAGGGTTAAGCTTATGGGCATCATGTGTCAAGGTAGAGGTGCATTTTTATCAAAGCATCTACTACTACTTTTGGACGGCAAACTGCATGCTTATTCACAAGTATCTGGCCCTTTGGAGATATATCTAATCTACCAAAATCTGCACCATTTTCAACTGGAAACTGGCAAAAGGCACAAGACATTTCAACAGACCTAAAATATTGTGATGTCATGCTTTGTTCACCTGTACTTCCCCATAGGGGTGTGGTGGATCCTATCCCACTATAGGGAAAAGTGCACAAATGAACAACGTCATTATGTTACAAGTGTACTTTTGTAACAGTATTTACTGAAGCCTCTTTTAACGGGTATTCAAGTATGGAATGCACAGAGGATGTAGATCAAAATCTACTTAATGTGCATGGCTGGCAAATATTCCACATCATTTCATACATGCGGCAGAGCAAAATGCAAAGCTAGCTTATGAATATGTATGAGGTATGCATGGAGGAATTATTAGATTCTATTTACAACATGGCAATTCCTTAATTATCTGTCAAGTTAGGAAAACGTGCAACAAAAACTGCAACCTGTTATAGAGCGGCTCAAAGGTACACACTGACTTTTGGAGGCCATTTCCCAACCCGTAACCTTAATCTTTGATACAAATTTATGGTAATTCCTAACTGACTCAAATTCATTGAAAAGTACTAAAAAAACAAATTACAGGAAATGACCCTCCATTTCAGAAATTCACTGATTATTTAAGAAACAAAGACACTCACATATCAATGGTAGTACAAAAGGTAAAAAACTGTACAAATACTACAAAGCTTTTCAAGCCTACTTTATATCCAAACCTGCGATTTATATCCAGAAACACCACTCACCTGTTAACTAACTTTTGGGTAATTCTGTGATGTGAAAACAGCACCTTTTCCCGAAACAGCTTGCACCAAAACACACAGCACAAAAATATATATAAATTCAACAAAATAAATTCAACATTTTGGTTTTAGTTCTAAAAAGAGCCAGTAGAGCAATATTTGTAGGTTATGTACATACATTTATAATATGTCAACATATTTCACATGAATAAAAAGTCCACATCAAAACTTGATGTTCCATCATATTCCATCAGGTTCCATGTTCCAAAGAGCCTGTAATTCAACCCTCTAAGTGTGTCACCTGCAATGCATTCTATGCACAGAGAATCAGGCGATGCCTACATAGTCAGTTAATACCTGGAATTACAGACTGCACTAAAACTGAAGTCTTGCTTTGCAAAGGCTGAAGAAGAAATGTTTGTTCGTTCATGGCAAGTAGGCCTATGCTATTAAGTGACGTCGAGAAGCATTATATATGCCCCCTTACAAAAACAGGGTCGTGTCGGTGATTCTCTACATGAGTTGACCTTTAAACCTCGCGATCTGTCTCCACTAGAGCCGGAGGAATGTGGAGATTGCCCACGTTGCCGTTGATCTTGCCATACGGAATAGACAGACGGCGCTGCATGTCAGGCGTCAGGGCTGGAATGTACTTCCGAGGAAGGAGAAATGTGGACAGATTGAAAAGATCCACAAACACCTTGTAGCGATCACTGTGAAAAAAATTAAGAACAGAGTGACAGGAAGACATATGGCTTATGAAATCGGGGCTCGTGAAAATTTTTAAAATGTAGATGCCCTTGGGCAGGGGAGTCTTAAATCTGGTTGCCCGAATTTCATTTTCAGTTGCCCGACAAGGAAGTTTTTGCCCCACATGGTCTCCAAGCTTTTAGTAATTACAGTCGTTTTCCTCATTCCAGATCGCTTTAAATAAATACCCATCTTTTTTCTATTGCTCTGCAGCATTACGCGCTAAGACGACTTCTTTCGTTAAAGGTAAAATAAAAGTATTGCAGTACATATTTTGTTTCCAGAAAATTTCAAGAAATGGAATT
This sequence comes from Acanthaster planci, assembly GCF_001949145.1. Next base: position 2,976,092 of record NW_019091385.1, on the reverse strand, counting down.
TTGGCCAAATTTCCAATCTGCGCTTCAATGTTTGTTGACGGTTTGTCAAAAACCAAGGGAGCACAACAAAAATCAACACCTGAAAAAATTCCAAGTCGTTAGGTCACTCACTTCGCGAGATTCCATGAACATTTTTCCTAGTTTCGGATCACGCATGCAAGTACACATACGAACGTCATGAACTCAACTACACGTGCGTAATAGATTTGTACATGATGTAATGAGTTTGTCAACTTTGTGGCATGGGGGAATATGTGGTCGACGGTTCGCTGAGCAGCAAAGTCAAGTCAAAATTTATGCAGACTATCCATTTTAGTGCACTGAAATTCTAATATATAAACTAATTCCCTTTAAAATAAGACATGCGTTACTAGAAAATATGCTTGTTACACTTTTTTGGCTGGGTTTACACTTGACTATAATTTTTATGTGTAAAGAAATTTTTGAAGTGATTCAGAACTGGCTAAACCGATCAAGAACTAGGAAAAGTGTTGTTGTCACTTTTGTTGATCCTGTATAAAGACAAAACTAAAAGCTTCAAATTTGAAAACATTTTTGTAGTAACTCCTGCATACATGCACAAGGTAGACCTCTGATCCCATTTCATTGGAAATTGAAGATAGTTGAGCTGTAATATGACTGAATATAGTTTTTGCGATCCGGAAAAAGGAAAATGACTAAATATAGACATGGCTGTGGCTGCTGCGTTGTTCATTCCAACAATTCAACCATGGTGCACGATTCAACCGGATGTACGTGTACCACGGTGCACAATTTGACCGGACGTACCACGGTGCACCTGCCCCAACAAGTACAGTCGTGCAACATCAAGGTTAGGATGTCAATCTTTTTTGTGGTCATTTCTTGTGATCTTTTTTCTGTACACGGTGCTGAAATGTCTAAAATGCCGGGACTGAAATGCAACGCAACAAATGTGTTGCCGAAAACAGGTGCTTGCCCATCAGGCTGGCAGCCTGGAACATTTGGTTGTCTGACAAAATATTGGTTGTCCCGGGACGTCGGACTACCGATTCTGTGAGCCCTGGAAATAACTAACTTTGATTAGATGAGCATTTAGGAAGTATTGAGCACAATCTGATAATGGTTGAATGTAGCCCAGCACAGTACATACATTTCCTGTTCAGAAGTTCGCAAGTAACACACCCACAAATAATTTATTTTTGAGTGAATATGCATGAAGCTAAATTCCGGGATTGGTCAGATGGTAAATGGTAGAACGTATTTGGCTAATTGGTTACCAACCTGGCTGTGGCTTTCAAGTACAAGTAACCGGAGGAGCCACCGGTACCCGGCCTGCCACCAATCATCCTCTGCACCAGCTGGACATGATTCACTGAATAAAGCAGAACAGAATTGCAACTAGCAAAAGCATCGCACAAATCTCTTACTGTCAGTTTTTTACTGGTCAATCTGAAAGTTCGAGATATTCCACAGTTATGATGAATGTGTGTAATGTTGAAGGTGATCACTTCCAGATGTCAGAGTTGAGAAACATACAAACTTAAAAGCACAGGATGTTTTAATCTTCAGACTTGCTGAGAGTTTAAACAGAATTCCACAAAGTACATTTTTGTATTAAATTTTGTTTGGTCAAATGTTTGGAGCATGGGAAATCAAGGTACTCAAATTTGGAATCTTGCTCCTCTAAGTTACTAACCCCTGGAAATAATACACAACTTTTGGTTTCTATGTTTAATAATACCATATATGATGTACACATCTTCACACAACAATCTTAACCTCAAGTTTAACCTCTGTGTGTGCTAGACAGTCAATGGGGAAAAACACGTGTGCATGTTGCTGTCGCTGAAGAGTGCAGACTGCAAACAGATTCTCCTCTGAAAACTTCCAGAATCCCCAGGAGGCAGGGCAGGCCAAAGCCAAGGGCTTCATCAAATGCCACTTTAATGCAGCCAACCAACGACTGAGAAAATATGGGCATGGACTGCCTAAGGTGGCAAGCTGTGACAAAGATGGCATCTAAACTGCAACTGGGAATACCAAGCAGCAAAATGCCAAAGCCAGACGCTGACGTCACAAAGCAGTAATGACACAAGTGACCCCCTGTGCTCCCCGACAGGGGCCAATTTCATAGAGCTGCTTAAACACAAAATTTGCTTAAGCATAAAAAACCTTGCTTGACAAATCTGGTTACCAACCAAAACTCCATGTGATGTAAATTGTTTTGGAATGGTATTCATCTGTCTTTTGGTTAGCATAACAATCACATATTTTGAGCTGGTAACCTTTGTTGTCAAGATTTTCTCGCTTAAGCAAATTCTGTGCTTAAGCAGCTCTATGAAATTGGCCCCTGTTCAATGAGGGAGATCTGCCACACCCATGTACATTACATCCTGCAACCGATTTGCTTGAATACAATGCCTGCTAAATTGAGTTACTCACGTCGCCATTTCATCAGGAGGGAGTCTAGATCCATCAGCAGGGTCAGAAACTGAAATGGCTGGCTGAAACGAGACTCCTCACGATACAGGGATATCAAGAGTGCACCCTGGAGTGCCTTGTGGGAGAACCGTCTGTCTCCTAAATAAACACAAAACACAAATTAGAAGCTTGCCCCTCCCCCCCTGAAAAAAATTGACAGTGGCACATTTCTGGTTGAAATGTGGAGAAGATTAAATAATCTATACACTGTGCTGTGTTTATTGGAGATTACATGTATGGTTCATCCCACTAATGAAACTATGACCAACATGTGCAATATTTTGGGGCAAATCTAATGAGGAAATAACTGGGCAACATTTGCCTGATTTGAACACGAGTTCTCAGTAGTGTCTCCCACTGCTCATGATATTGAGACTGACACCTTGATCTTTCAGCACATACTACAGAGAGTTTGAAACTCAACACAAAATAATGTACATGTATCCACAGCAAAGTACCCAAAGATAACAAAGACTCTCATGAGAAAATGAGCCCACAAGTACCTTTACTAAGGAAGGAAATCTAGCCATGCTAAGCACAACATTTTGGCTTTATCTAAATATTGAGAGCAATACGTGTGTTTCAGTAAGAAAGCCCTAGGAGGAACAAATTCTACAAATCTCTACCCGTAAACTGTGTTGAGGACTCAATGTACATTTGTAACCACACAGGTTTTGAGTTGAGCAGGACTCACCCCTGCTCAACATAGCTTTATGCTTTTCGACATCAAAGACAGATGAAAAGCTCTCCTTGGCTATGTTGTGCTCCTGCATCATGGCTTCTTTTTCATGTCCATCCTCAATCTCCTGGTGGGCAGAATGGAAAACAATGCAGGCGATTCACAACACAGCGCCATCAAGAGGTTGCTACAGAAGGGCCACTCTTTGCAGTGCATTGTGGGAAACAGTCAACAAATTCTAATTCGCTGGCTACCCGCAGGGAACCTGACTTATTTCCCATTTTTGTCAGAGAAGGAGATTTCTAAGTGTGTTTGAGTTGCGGTTTAAATCAATCTTTCCTTATTTCTAGTGACAGCATGGAATGTCCCCATCAATCAAAAATTTTCCCTAGTTGTCTACATATAATATGCATGTTCAAATGCAACTCGCAACAACTGGCAGTCATGTTTCTACAAACCATTAACTTGGAAAATGGCCACTCTGTGGCAACTTCTTGGTGGTACATTGTATTCCGCGTTGCCTGTTTTGGCCTTAATCACAAGTCGGCCATATTGAATTGAAATCAAGGTCAACTGTACAGCAAATACAAATGAAAGCACTCAAATGAAACTTCTTGATCGTACCACCCCAGAACACTGCTCCTCGGAGAAAATAACAGGAATTCTGCATAAAGTAGACACGAAAACCCAGTAATTTCTGCCCCCACCCACCTCCTAATTACTTCACTTGCATGCCAAGACATTAGAAAGTCAGCCAACACAGCTGTAATGTTGTTTAGAATTTCTGATGCAAGGTAAATTGAATGTATACACCCTCATTACAGCCATAGAAAACCAGTTTACAAGTCAAGCTTTGGCTGAATGGCAGCGTATCATATAACAGACATAATTTCATGGAAAGTTTTCCTGTCTTTAGAGTGAGGGTTTTGTCAAAAGACGTTTGGTCCATATGCGAAAACTCCAGTGCCAGATAATGTGAAATAAAAACCTAGCAGGGTATTTTGAAGACACAATACATGTATCACGCGACATGGAGGCGTGAAACCGCTGAGAAACTGCAAGAAATTCTAACCTCAATATCCTTCAGGATGTCCCTCATCATCTCATTCGCGGCAGCCTCAAACTTTGCCCAGAAGTTGAAGCCGCTGGTCTCCAGGCCAGGTGTTCTCTCCAGCCATTGCTGTGGATTTTTTTTAAAATAGGTATATACAAAATGCTGGTCATACGCAATCACCGTGATGATAGGACTGCGACTGTCAGTCAGGTCCTGATGCTTTGGACCAAACAAATCATTCCCTTGTGGTTTAATTGCTACTTTGCACCTGAAACAACCTTTCAAAAACAAGATTGTGGACCATTTTATTTTCAATGAATTCCTTGTTAATAAATAGGCCTACATGTACGTACCGAATGACAGCAATCTTCATTTACAGCAATCTACACATGCACTTTCCTATGAAACCAGTGGAGGGGCCCACAGTCCACTGAACACCATAGGAAAGCAAATTAGTATAACAAAGAGTGGCGTCATCCGTGCAAACCCAAAACATGCTAACATCAGTATAGTACAAAGGAAAAAACAATCACATGTACATGTATTTCATATTAGACACACGTACATGGGTTATTCTTTATCTTTGTGGTATATCCACATTTACGTTGTTAAGTGTCCCTGTCACTTTTGACAGATGATTTGCAAGTTTAAAACACATTCTTTAATTTCCAAGAGTGTTTACGGGATAAAGCAAATTATCCACTAAACAAATAAATACAGTTTGAAGTCCATATCAAATTTCAGTTCAGGTGTAACAGGGACACCACAAATGCCCCACGTGTATAGGCTTCAGTCTGAAGTGTAAAACACGCTGGGGAAATTTTGATCTGAAAACCTGTAATGAATCTCATTTCTGAGCAAGCCATTTGTGATCTTATTCACTGAATCTGTTTTACATATTGTTAACTGTTGAATGGGATGGTACCAAACTATTCTAAAATTCATGTGGATTCCAAGCCTCCCTTTAAATTCTGTCCAAATTTGGCATCAAACACTAAAATTTTGATTGATCACAAACATGAAATAATTCATCAGACTAGAGATAGGTTCTAGTTTGACTAGAAATTTCATGTCATTCTTTCATTGATGCATTCAAGTTCCAAAAAATAGGACTTTATAGCACTTTCAATTTAAATATGGCCAACTCATGAATAAGGTCCATTTCTCTCTCTTTAGGTCCCTTTACACTAGAGCCTGTTACACTGTTAGAGCCTTGCGTCTCAGCTCAAAACCCTGCTCCTTACTCAAGCCCCAACTGAGCATTCATTACACAACCTTAAATGAAATGTACTTTTTACCTGAACAATAGACAGAAGTGAGGGGTCAACCTCCGCTCGTTTGATCTCTGCCAGAAGTTCACCCTTGTGGGCGTGCTCGTAGTTCCTCTTTGAGTATTTCACACGCCACTCCTGTGCCAGAAATGGAGCACCAATTTAACAACCTGAAACCTTGCCAAGATGTTCCTTGAAACATCTCCCAGTTAATTATACCAAAGGTTTTATTTCCAAGCCTGCACCCAACTCCATTACAATTAAGGTTATAAATGGCAACCTCTAATGAACATCATATTTAGATTGTTTGGTTTTGTTTTCAACTAAACAGCAATTATCTATACAACTGTAATCATGCAGAAAATTGAAGTTGCCAGCTCAGCTAATAAAACTAAATAAAATGTGCATGATTGAGCAAAGTATTTAGAGGACAATCTCCACAGACTTGAGTTTAATACGGCAGTTTTTGTCCATCATATCACATGCATCAATGCTTTTTACAAACAACATTTGGTTGATTAAAGGCATTCTGCTCAAAAGGACTCTTCCACTTGAGAACACTCAGGAAGTAAAGTTCCCTCATAGCAAGAGGGACGGGCTTAATTCATCCCATCCAGGGTTTCATCTAGGATTTCTTAACAGCCCATCCTCCATGGTACAGTTCAAAAGTACTGGTACCCAATTTCCAGTCCGAAAATGACATTCTATGGCCACATACATGCAATATGATGGAAAGAGTAGGCTGGTTCCCAAACCAGCAAACAGCAATACAGTAAGCTGTGTAACCTGTACACTGGTATCCACAATTCTGTGCACACAATACACAAAGTGGTAGTGGGAACCAGCGACACTGTGACCACCAAACGTGTAATGCACACATATACTGTGCCTGTGTGAAATGTATGCATGCCAATGACTCGGCATGGATCGGCATGGTCAGTCAGTCAATCGCTCATGTTTTTTAAGAACCATTTTATTGTTTTTTATTGTAGTTTGCGTACAATTCAGTCGCTTCAACTACGCAAAACTTTTTACCAAAAATCTACCTGCCATTTTTACTGTTGATGTTCCATATTTCTACGTGTTCTATTTCAATGTCCATTTCGCAATGCGCCAGTGCAAGATCATTCACAATGAATCAAAAGACAGATGGATAAGTCACAAGATGAAATCCTGTTCTCATCTCAGGTGGAAAGTTCCCACAAACTTGACCAAAGAAAGGCAAGTTCCAAGTCCAACGACATTCCTAAGATACAGGCAGAAGTATCTCAACCATTCACTTTCTTTACAACGCTGAGTAATGATGATTTTCCAGACTTTACGACACCGCTTTCATGAAAAAAGATGCAGGTAAAATATACCACAGTGATGCTAGATTAAAAACATGCATAAATCCTCAACAGTTGAAGAAAATCAAATCAACAAATTAGACTTTATTATTGAAAATCAATCCACAGGAACAACAATTTTTTGCTTCAATGTCTCAGAATTACACTTACTGGTTTTATTCCAAGCCTGTTTTCAAGGACCCGGAACTGTTGACTCTCAAAGCCTGAGGCTGGGGCCAGGTAGGTGCGGAACTCCAGGAAGTCCATGGGTGTCATGGTTTCCAAGACATGAATCTGTTCCACCACCACCTTAATGAAAAGAAGAAGACTTGAGGGTTCATTCCCAGGCCACTAAGGTGTGAATTGGATGCTGTAACACGACATGGCTTATATTCCTATCAAGATAAAGATCAATGCAATGATTTTTTTCTTACACTGTTCTGTGCACGGGTGTCACTGTGTCTCTCTCTTCTCTTCAATGGATAAAAACTGTTTGAAATCTTTTTGGAGTTAAGCGTACTGAAAAGTACACTTTAAAATGTTACAATTGTCTAAACTTTTCTGGACAAGTGAGGGTGCTGTTGCTGTGATATAAATCAAAGAAAACACCGTGCATCTTACAGGTTTTATGTTCAAGTTAATATTGACGACAAATTTTGCTCTTTTACAAAAACATTTGTAAAACGAAAGAGCTGCTCACTGGCTTATTGCTATATACTTACACAACAATAATTGTGAAAGGAAAGGAAATTTACGACCAAAAAATGTAACAAATTCCATGACTTTTGTGCACAAATCAATGCAAAATTGAGATTCAGTGCCTGGGATGACATCACAGTTTTGCTCATGTATACATGCAAATTTGCATTAGCATTAAAACAAAAAGGCTCAAAAATACAGATTAGGTTAGCAAAATGGATACTGAAAAGAAGGTTAATTAGAACACTGAGGTGTAATTTCAAGGGCTGTAATTAGGCTGGATATAACATACAAATCTTTGGAAAATGACTACAGCCACTTACTAATGGCTTCCATTAGGGCATGCACATCTTCAAGTCATTATTACATGTACGACACTGCCATGCACCCTAAAGTTCTGACCATGGCTGGAAAGGGAAGGCTTGGACTACCACAAGAATGGATCAAGGTGATGACAGCCTTGATGTGGAAGATCTTACCTTCATGATGGTCACAACACGACCCATGCGTTGGTTAATGACGAGTTGCTTCCTCTCATCAAACGGCACTTGGCTGAGCAGACTGCGGACGGAGTCGATCTCGTACAGAATCTGTTTGAACCACAGCTCATAAACTGCATTGTGCAGGACCGAAAAATGAATTCATGCAATGAAAAATGTGAAACATGGACATTCTCAAATAAGCAAAATTGAAAACAAAAATGTTTTATAATTGGTATACATGTAGCTGTTCAAGGTTTGATCTTCTCTGCATTCTTTGGTTGATTTTTTTCCAATATTTCTAATTTTGCATTTCTACTGGAAAATTAAACAATAAATTCCTTTACTGTATTTTCAAATTTGTTTAAAACAGGCTTTGTTATTCTTGTTATACGACAAAAATTCAGGGAACGGAACTTAACGATAAAAACCCTGAACAATGACGTACAAGTCTTTGTTAACTGAATAATGAGAACAGAAAAGAAAAAATGAAAGGCAACAGTAAAGCCAGTGATTAATGAAATGCAAACCTGTTTCAATGCACCCAAAAAAGAGGCATCTTTGCCAAGAAGTCAGTCCAGTGAGAAACACTTCTACATGTATGTGTATGTCTGACTTTACAAAAAAGCTTGTACAGTCATTTCAGGCTAATTATTCAGGCCAAACAGACATTGTAGGTTGAAAATTTTCTTGTGGTTGAACAAGATTGCATGATTTACAATATGGAACATAGAAACAAACAGATTGGATCTTTTCTTTCAAAAAAATTAAAGACAGCTTGCTTTCAAAATCCTGGCAGAGTACATGAATGAATGATCCACTGTGGCTTTTAAGCACTTACCCTGGTGTATGACAATAAACAAGTGTTCATCATGAACTTTGCAACCCTGTCGCTCCGACTCCAGCTGCTGCGAGCTCAGCACTTTCTCCAGCTGCAGGTACTTGTGGTAATGCAGGGCAGGGTTGTCCTCCTTGCTGGGGCCTGCTGCCCTTTGGATGGCATCACCGCCTCCGCCATCACACCCATCACTGCCGTTGTTACTGCTGGAGATAGTATCTTCACGTCTGTCAAACCAGCAATGCAAAAAGCACCCCATAAGAGTAAATGGTGAGGAATAAGAGCGTTCCACCCTCCAATGTAAAACAAATGGGCAGTATAATACAGCATGAAATAAACTGCATGGTTCCTGCCCCCATTTCATACACACTGTAATTTATTCCCAGTAAGAAAGAGGAAAATAATACAGGGACAGGAACCATTCTAGCATTGAACAGCACTGCCAGTGGATGGCGCTTCTTGCACAATCTGTTATGCTCCGCAAATAGCAATTTTTTTTTGCAAGCATAAATGCAAATAGACTGTTTTATTCTACCGCAAGTTAATTTGTTTATCAATTGAGACTTGGAAGTTGCATGCAAACGTAATGTCCGTGAAGATGGAATTGCCAACATGTAAATCACTCTACCATCATAAGAGTATAAACTTCCATTCAAAACAAAATTACTGGTGAAGTACATGTAGATCTATGAGACCACTGCCACACACATTTCCTTACAGACAAATCCAATCCTTTCCCCACAACCATTTAGTCCTTATTTCTAACCATCAAATCTGTACACGTCATCACTGCCCTTAACAGGACTTGTATTTGCTACTGAGTCCTTCATAACTGTTGCCACACAAAACTGAATGGTTTCAAGAAGTACATGTATTCAACTATGCATAAAGACTGACATTGTATTTTTACAAAATGGACACAACCTTGACCTGCAATTTTGTTTAACCCTACTGACCCAAAACCTGCCATACTCTAACGGCAGGTTTTGTGAGGTTTTGACAGGTTTAGTACTGTACTTGAGGAACTTGTTGAATTTTGTGTGACTTGGGGTGAAAGGCCCAGGGAGATGGTGTTGGATTCTGTGAGTTTGGACACAAACAGGTCACTGTGTGCAGTGTCTGGCTTGCTGCACCGTTTGTTGGACTA
>NW_019091385.1:2938730-2956575 GCF_001949145.1 Acanthaster planci | reverse complement strand
CCCTGGGCACACTTAATTAGCGCCCCGAATGATTCGGCCCACAGGCTGTCTCAGCCCAATTGATTTCAGGAGTCAACGCACCCGATTAGGAACACAGACGGGGAAAATCGCTTTCTGGGCTGATGTCCGTTTTCAAACGAGTTTTTGTACCGTCCTAGATTTCAAAAAAGTGTGACTGCCCACAGGCGTTCTCAGCTGATTTGTATCTGACACGTCGTTGCGCCAGCATGCAGATAACATTATGGTTTTGTCAGTTTAAATTCAATGGGGTTGATAGGGAAGAAGGTCCAGTGTATGAGCTTCCCAGATAGAAAGTTGTGCATTTTTGTATGTGAGTAGGAGGATAATAGCTGTCCAGTCTCCTTCAATGCAACGACTGCCTATTGGTAATGTCTGCCTGCCACCATTTACTGTGGTGTATTTGGTAGATCGGAAGTGTAGCTGCCACCCGGCGACGCAAGGGCTCATTTATTTATTTTGGAGTGTCCCCTTGTAATTCTGTTAATTAATTACTTATACTGTTGACTCGCGTTTGTAAGGTACAATGTCGCGTTTAGGGGTTAAGTGAAGTGAACATTGTTCGCCACCGTGATTTTTTTCCCGACTGTTTTGTTGATATTAGCAGTTTTCTCTGTGGCTAAGTAAATAACAAGGGATATACCGGTATGTTACTCTTGCGAGCAAACTTCTACGAATGATCAGTTAATTATGATTATCTTGTCGAACTGTCCTAATTGTTACAACAAGCTTGCTGCAATGAATAAGATTTAACAGGGCAACGCATGTTTTTCAGCAACATCAAAAGGGCCTGTGGCTAATGTGTTTTAATATGTATATAATACAGTGGGGGACAACAACATGGACAGAAAAATTGATTACTTTAAGTTTTCATGCACTGTTGGGGGTACCAAGGGGGAAGGAAAGTGTATAGGTGAGTTTCATGAAATTTGAAGTTTCATTTGTCATGACTTACAAAGCAACAGCGGTCTCCTCCTAGGCCATGATAGAAGATAGGTAACGCATGTCAACACAGCTGGTCCATTAGATTAGTGTTTCCCACCACAGCACAGTACAGGGTGGCGGGCGAATTACGTGTTGACAGACATTACCAATACTCAATAAGCAGTCGTTGCATTGAAGGAGACTGGACAGCTATTATCTTCCTACTCACATACAAAAATGCACAACTTTCTATCTGGGAAGCTCATACACTAGACCTTCCTCCCTATCAACCCATTGAATTTAAACTGACAAAACCTTAATGTTATCTGCGTGCTGGCGCAACGACGTGTCAGAGACTGTTGATACAAATCAGCTGAGAACGCCTGTGGGCCGAATAAATTTTTTGAAATCTAGGACGGTACAAAATCGTTTGAAAACGGACATCAGCCCAGAAACCGATTTTTCCCGTCTGTGTTCCTAATCGGGTGCGCTGACTCCTGAAATCAATATTATAGGGCAATTTCGATTTTTGCTTTTTCGCATTTCACACTTTCTAAATAGGTTCCGGCAATATTTTATATTTCTGCCATTAAATTCCATGCTTCTTTAGAAATCACCGAGTTTGTGTGCCTCCAACTTCCTTAATAGAAGAGAAATTGACAGTATACAAATTGCGAACCCGTTCGCGAAGGCATTATTTTGGGGCCATCGTTGTCTGTACTAGCGCCCTCATCCATTTTGCATGAAGGCTTTGTGTTTTTTCGTACACATTCCGTCTGTATTTCCTGTTAGTGAAAAAAATCTCAGTTGTTCACGTTGTTTCATAGCTAAGATATATTCCGGCGAAGGGTTTATTTAAACATTACTTTTTGTCTGTAATTTGTTTGTGGACGTTTATGTGCTCTTTCTGCTATGCCGTGATCGGCCTCCGTAGAATTTCTAGCCGGTTACGTGAAGGGTTGCTTGCAGCCGTAAAAATAGCGTCCAGCCGAAAATCAGGCTAGCCGAAAATCCGGCCCGAATTTCGTGCCAATTTCAGCNTTGGTTGTCTAGCGGATACGGTAGATTAGCACCCAGCAGGGCAGTGACAGCGCTGTGCCACCTCCTTAGCCTCCCTCCTCCTTGGTCGGAGAAAAGTACTGAAACATCATGGACAGATTCGAATGGGGCAGTGGAAACATGCTGCAGGGAGAGACACAAGTGAAGCAGCAGCATGGAGTACGACTTCACGATGGATCAGACAAGGTTCGAGCAGTTTTGTTGATTAATGGAGTCCATGGAGGTAGTGCACTCGTAGTAGTACTTGATGACTACCACCGGGGGGGATGGGAGGGACCACTACAGTACCTGTGTCGTAGAAAAATATATGTATGAAATACATATGTCATAAACTGCCTGCTGCCTGCTGTACATTGACAACAGTGATAAAAACCCCAATCTCAGGTGTTCAAGACTGTGAAGACACACATCGAATTGAAAGCTTATTTCCTAATCTCTCATTTTCCTTTCAATTTTTGGCATTGGCATGATTGGCGGTTTCACATGTTTAACTGATGACATTTGAAGATCCGTTTCGTGATGGTCACCCCTACCCCCAGAACTGTGGGGTCTGATGTCTATCCTGCACGATTTTGGTAAAATAACGAGATTTGAAATGCCGGCAAACAACAATAACATGGCCATCATTGCCGTTACCATTGGAGTCTATGGTAAAATTGTTTTTGATCACTATTTTGGAAAATTGCCACGGTAAGCATAAAATTTGCCACGGTGAATCGATGGCAATTTTTAATGGTAGCATTTTCATTTATAAAGTAAACCTTGGCAAAACTTTACTTTATTCGCATAAACGTTTTCATTTTCAGAATTGAACTCGCTGGCCCACCGAATTCAACACATCCAGTGAAAATTTCAACCGAAAAATCTCCTTGATCCATTTTTAAGGATACCAAATGAAAGGAAAGTTTCATTTAGATCTTGGGTAGCATGTTTCCTGTAAATCTGATCAATCAGAGCAATTTGTATTGAAGGTTTTGGCCAATAAGATCGATGTCATCTGCGAACCATGATCTAAAAATAGTTCAAAAATTACGTCATCGTTGCACAAACGAGCGGCGTATGCATAGTCTGGCGGCGTCGCTAGATTGTGGTTTGGTGCCTGACCGTCAGTGGTGCGGACTGTATAAACATAGACAGCAACCAGTCCAAAGTACTAGTACCATAGCCATTCAACATTCCATTGCAAACTAGAGCAGTTTGGAAGCCTCCGTTTTGTCCAGTATTTTCACGAAAAAAAAACTGGCATTCCACTCATAGCTTCTGTCCTTTTTTACAAGCCATCCAGTCTACATAATATGCCCAATACCAGAGAATTTGACAGCATATGATTCATTATTTGGTCTGTGCAAGTACTTTTGGGCCTAGTTACTGGACTGCAACCTTCTTACTTGTTCATATGTGTCCTTGATTCTCCCATAAAATCTGACCACCCAAGGCTTTGAAACAGTATTTTCTGAAAAAACTACTAAGCAGTTGAAATTTCTTGAAAATTGTATTTTTATGATTCACATTCTTTCATGAGAGCAATCCACAGAGCAAAGTTGCTTCCCTATTTGCCCAGGAGCAGAGAGGATTGGACATTACTGTGGTTAAACTTCCTGCCTACATGTAAATCTCCACAGCTGGTGCTCTTGGAAATATGTGATGGTCAAGACAATATATATTTATTTAAACCGCATGTCATGTAAACATTTAGGGGACCACAACTAAACCTTGTGGAACCCATTTATGGCAGATCATGTATTCACCGATACCTTCTGCCATAAAGGCTTCAAAAGTTACATCTGCTGCAATTTTCTTAATCTTTTAGAGTGTACAATATACCTGTGTACATGTGCGACCACACAGCTGGAACGGCCACACATGATAAACTAGTCGTACTTCATTTGTGTTTTAATGCACAGACAGCAGCTTGTCAGTGGAGGATATGGCACTGTGTAAAGTGTCGTTTGTTTGTTTGTTCTTCAGACTGCTTTTGACCGAGGCATCATCACGCTAACAACCCATCGCATGATATGGACAAACTCAGTTCAACAGGTAAAACACACAAGTGTGATGTACATGTACGTAACGCTTTATCAGAGGTGAAACTCAGAAAGGAACACCATGGAATAGTTTCTTTTACTGTGACATAAATCTGAAAAACGAATGGAGTTTTTACTAGATTTCCTACTAGTCAGCTCCAGTTGACCAAAGAGCAAAATGTCAGGTTTGTTTCAGAACCATGCCACTGTGGAAGAACCCAATACCCATGGGTGTCTCAGCAAAAACATCCATCACTCTTAGGGAAACAGACGCAGGCAACTAGCATCAAGATAATTCCCATTCTTTTGTTTTCTTATTTTTTTCTTTGTTTTCCAATTTTTAGAACTGTAGAAATATAATAATTGTTCTTGCAGACCACAATTATATGCTTACCTTTGTCTCTGGTTGTGTATGCCGAAGAAGTCCCTCAAGGTAGAGGAAAGAGGTAGGTGCAGGAGTGTCACAAGAATGTTTCTAAGAATAGATGACTGGAAAAGGAAATCAAGAGGTGAGACAAACTTGGATAGTAACTAACTCCTAGCCATTTTTTAGTCCCTTTTTAACCAGACATTTTTCCCACAACTTTAATGTGAAATTCACTTGTAGGTATTTGATGCAAGCCCGTTCATTGTAACCATTTCATCGTTGTAAATCTGTATTACATTTTTTGCAGCAGGTTGAGAATAGAATAACTGTGGGATCAAGGTGAAGGATTTCCTCAAATAAACATCTTGTAATATGCTGTTTCTGGAAATTTTGCAGTGTCATTAGAGAAATTATTTTCTCTTGCCCCTGTTATTTGCAAGCTCGATGGTTTAGCACCTGTGGCTTCAAATTGTAAGGGTCCAGCAATATATTCTTATATTGCAGCCCTCAGATAGCCTGTCATCTGTACCCTTCCCCACCTGACAAGCCCCCAGGCCCGGTCATGATGAGTGGTCATTCCTACATCCAACTCACTTTCAAGGAGGCAGGCGAGACAGAGGTATGTGGTTCTCAGCTTGGATGTCTCAAGAAAAAAATGGCAGGACAGGTTCGAGCGCAAACTATGTTCAACCATCTGTCAATTACATTTTAAACAATGCGCATGCGCAATACAGTTACACCCAAAGGTCCCTGGTCAATCTACTTCATAAAACCTGGTCATTACCTACATTTAGATGCCTGACACCAACTCTTGTGACATGCTTAGTCAATGACATCTTGCACAATTATTTTCATGTGAATGGTTCCCTCTGTACTGATGTATAGTATATTGGCCATTGTTAATTAACCAGCAGTGCGACTGTGCTCCAGGATCTGGTTCCAGATGGTCGACTAGATAGTCCAAACCATCCATGGTTCAGGCAGTGTTTGTCAAACTGTAGTTAACTTTAGTCGTTGCTTGAACTTGCTGTAGCTGCCGACTGAAAGGAGATTTAACAGTCATGGTAAAGAATGGTTTTGTTCATCAGATATCCACACAGAAAGTTTGACTGACGGATGATGTGGCAAAAGAATGTATTTCAGGCATAAGTACCATTAGAACACACTCAATGTAGTCACAAATTATTTGCCAAAAGAGGGTTTGCATGGCTGCCATCTTGCAGGCTAAAGCTTTTGTTCCACAGAGTATGCAAAAACGAGGTTTACCTGTAAAACAAAAGAACTGCCTTGCAAGATGACTTCCACACAAAGCCTCTGTAATCTAAAACGTGCATGTATAGAAAATTGGGAACTTGAATATTATCACATTTTTTTAGATTTTGATTGTCAGATTGTTCATTGAAGTTAATCACAGAAGCAAAGAAAAACGTAACGAACAACAACTTTTAGAAGCATCGATGGTGGTGATATTTTGTTAGGTTGTCACTGTGATCATTATCGTGTAGTTTTTCAGATGCCTCACCGAGGAACTGTCCAGAAAGCGTTGGGAATACATGCCCGCACCAAAAGCCGCTGGAAAGGTTGGTGCTTAATAACATTCACCGATTATATGGTACATTTTCATTGATAAAATCATCTGTTATCCCTAAACAGAACTTTGTCACTAGAATTTCCCTCTTTTATTGTTGATGCATCTTTTTAAAGCACCTAATCAGTTGTTTGTTTAGCATTTTACGCTAAGAATTTGGTAGTACATGAAACCGGCAATACATGCTTCCAGCCTTATATAGCTTCATCGTGTTTTATTTTGTACTGTGTAGATTGATAAATACTGTAAATTATTTTAATGTATGGAACAGCCTAGAGCGATCCATGCTGGTATCGTTGGCATCGAGAGGAACCTTGAGAAAAAGTGGAGGGACACTGATGAAAACATATCCAAGGTATGTATGGCAAAATATGTAGATCCATGTTCATTTGACGTAAATACCAAGGCATGATTTACACAGTCTTTGAAAGTTGAATTAAAGCTTTTGGTAAAATACAGAGACCTTTAGTTGGACAACAATGTTCTTGGTGTGTGTTCCTCATCCTACCACAGCTTGATAGTGTAGGATAAAGACCGGGTTTTTTTCAGACATGAGAGAAATTGCGGGTTTAATGGAAGTATTTGGAATATTTTGCGAGCACTTCTTTACAAGAATTGTATTGTTCTTCCTTCTAGGCCTTTGAAGATCTAAACAAGTTAATGACAAAGGTGAGTTTGTACAAAGTTCTTGTTACTAAAGGGTGAGTCTTTGCATTTTTGTCTCTGAGAAAATTAAGAGGTAACTGGCAATAGATTTGAACCACGAACCTGTTATTCTAGAAAAGCATTCTATTTCACAGCAACTGCTAGTAATGTAAAGCAGAGCAAAAATACAGCTATTTAACCCTAACACTCCTCAATCCTTCACCTGTTGGAGGACTGAGGACCTTAACACTCCTCAATCCTTCACCTGTTGGAGGACTGAGGACCTTAACACTCCTCAATCCTTCACCTGTTGGAGGACTGAGGACCCTAACACTCCTCAATCCTTCACCTGTTGGGGGACTGAGGACCTTAACACTCCTCAATCCTTCACCTGTTGGAGGACAGAGGACCCTAACACTCCTCAATCCTTCACCTGTTGGAGGACAGAGGACCCTAACACTCCTCAACCGTTCACCTGTTGGAGGACTGAGGACCTTAACACTCCTCAATCCTTCACCTGTTGGAGGACTGAGGACTGTTAGGGTTAACATAGTTTGCTCTTAAACCTATTTATTAACCCTGACCACGCCTACTGGTCAAGATTCTATTAAAATGGTAATTTTACCTATGAGATTAGAATTAAAGCAGTTTGTGTCACCCAGTGCAGTCATTTTGAAATCCACATTTCTTTATTTTTTATGCAGGCTAAGGAAATGGTTGATTTGTCCCGAACAATAGCCAACAAGATCAAAGACAAGCAAGGAAATATCACTGAGGATGAGGTAACTCTTTCACGTGTGAATCACACATGATGTTCATTTGTGTGTCGTGATTGGTATTTTGGTGTTTCATTGCTAGCAGTTCTGTAGCATGAAAAGAACCAGACACTTCTAAAGGATATTTGCCGATCCCAGAAGAGACAAAAGTTCCGGTAAATGGAGTGGGGTGGCAGGGTGGCTTGTGTGTAAAGTATTCGCCTCTCACCACTGTGGTCCGGGGTTCGATTCCCTGCCCTGCCGTATGTGGGTAGAGTCGTTCGTTGATTGTCTCCTGTGCCACGAGGGTTTTTCTGTTGGTTCTCCGGTTTACCACCCTCTGCAAAAACCAGCATTTACCATCTCGGGCTGTGCTTTATGGTCAATTTGAGTCATCTGCTGGCTGCCTACGGCACCCAAGCAGATATTCGGCACGGTAGCTGCGTTCTTCGCAATTCAGCCTACGGGCTGCGAGTAAGGATGATTAGCCCTGCCCCAATAATAACAGTAAAAAAATGGCAAAAGGGTATATTCGACAGGCAGATATCGGGCAGCCACTGTTGTGATTCCAAGTAACGTTCTTCCTCTTAACAAGGAGCATGAGAAACTAAGGACATGCTTTTAACCTCTGCAGTTATTTTAAAGTCCTTCTAAACCTCGTCATTTGCATTTGAACTGTGGTGCAGCCATTGATGACAAAGGCGACGTGTCTTTTCAATGTGCAGACAGTACAATTCAAGTCTTACCTGTTGAGCTTGGGCATAGCCAACCCTGTCACCAGAGAGACCCACGGCACAGGTACCAAATACCATGAGGAACTAGCTAAGCAGCTGGCAGATGTACTAACCAAACCAATAGAGGTAAGATCAGTCCCTCGCCATCATTTTTCTCCTGTTTGACCCATCTAGTGCCCGCCCTGTCGGTTGCCCCCATTTTCTCTTCTTGCTCCAGTTCTTGAAAATATGAAACTGCTGTGCGATGGCAACTTGTTTGCAGTGAAATCTTCATCAAGGGTCTGCCTTGTTTTGCAAATTCTGTAGGAGAGTGGTGGAATGATGGCATTGTCTGATGTGTACTGCAGAATCAACAGAGCACGGGGAATGGAGGTGAGATTCCAGATTTGATAAGGAGGGGAATATTTTGAGTAAGGTACAGTAAGTTACTTTACTATTTACACAGGTATTTTCCTTACGCAGAAGCTTCAGAAGAATGTTTACCTTTTCCAAATATAATCACATACAGAATAATGTTTATTCAGACATTCAAAGTTTTCAGCTTTTATTTAATGTTTTCCCCTTTTCGAACTAGCCATTTCGGAGGTTCCACATTTTATGACTTGGGCAGCATCCAAATCTGTGGTCCAGAACTAGGTCTATGTCTTTGCTCTGTTGGAAATACATGGAGACATACTGACAGCAGACCTCTCCTACATACAAAAGAGGTACTAGAGTGCTTTTGCTTGTCTTTGCCGACAGCTGCTTTCTCCCGATGATCTGGTTGCCGCCTGCCAGCAGTTTGAGGCCCTTAGGCTGCCCCTCAGGCTGCGGGTTTTTAGCAGTGGTGTCATGGTGATTGAACTGGTCTCCAAGGGAGAGGAAGCCATCATCAGACAGACAGCTGAACTGGTAAGAGCAAAGCCTCAGCCTCTTTTGAGCCAATGTCATAAAACCTGGTCCCATCTACAAACGTAGATACAGTGATTGTTGCTTGTAAGGTTAAAGCTATGTAAAGTTCTAAATGATCATACGTGGTTGTCAGTTTTTATTCATTTAGACATGAACTATAAACACCTGTTCTTGTCATGCAGTATGTTGTAATTGCTTTTAAACTCTAATAACTTTCAGTTTGGATATTTTAATCTTCATTCAAAAACAAATTGAAAGTGGACTTGAAGCTCTCTTAGTTCACATCGATGAAATACTATTTCCCACATTCAGAAAACCTGCCCCTTTTCCCCCAACATTTTAAAGGTACAGTCCATCATTTGCCATTTGTGCATTATGTTCCTTTATTATGGCAACAAAATTACTCAAAATCTAAAGAAGGGAGCCTAAGAACAAACGTGAAGAAGTTTCAGCTCAGTGAATACTGTATATTTGAGAAAAAAAATATTGTCGGATTATGATGTCACATCAAAAGTTGCCGGGTGACATTTTAAATTCTACTCAAATTCAGTGTCTGGGGCACATTCTTACACTCAGTTGAATGCAGCTACACAATGTCACACACTGAATTGACGGATTAAAGAATCGCATATGTGTGTCATGGCAAAACACATGCGCAAGCTTCTAATGGTGGCTTTCCAAAAATGCATCTTTAGATGCATCACGGGAAAAGGCCTCCTTTCATTGTTATCTTCAAAATGATAGCCTCTTAGAAAGAATAATTTCACAAGGAATTTAGTCCCATAACTATCTTTAAATCAAGTATGCTTTTCAGTAATAATTTTGTCAGTTACTTTTTGGATAACTGCAAATGATGGACTGTACCTTTAAACCCAATACACATTTTTACTAATGTAAAACTTTCGACTTCTTTCAGCTCGGAGAAAAGACATCTCTGAGCCCAGATGAGCTTTCCCAAAGTGCCGGCATCTCCATTCTACTGGCTAAAGGAAGGTGAGGTTTGTTATGATGACCATACGGTGTTGGTAGAAACATTTGAGAATTACTGAATTGCCCATGTAGTTTTTAACAAAGTTATTGAAGTGAAAGGGAAGAACACCATAGTGGAAGCAGCCAGGTTATGTCCCGTTTCTATTCTTGCCAAGTTTGCAAAGTCCGTGACACCGTAGTGTGACCAAGGCCACTAACGAGAATTGTTTATTGTTTGCAAATTCACTTATTTGTCAGAATTAGCCTCATACTTTTCATCTGCAAGAAAAATGATGTCAAAACTAGATTCTTTGGTACATGAATTAAAGATCAAAACAAATCGCATTATTTTTTTACTCTTGTTCCTTCTCACTCTACGTTCCTTTGATGATGGTTCAGTCCAAATGTTGATTGAAGCATACATTCCCCTTCATTGGTTGGATTTGCAGGTTGTTGGCCACCGAGGAGGCAGGACAAGCATGCCGGGATGAATCTGTCGAGGGGATCCGATTCTTTCCAAACCTGTTTCTCAATCCGCCGACCAGATGATCTTTCCACTTGCGTTTTTGACTGGTGATTATCTGGCAGTGGTTCTTTGCAGCTCTTAAATCTGTTTATATGAAAAATGGCTGTGTGTGGCATATCAACCCCTGCATTGAAAACGCTGGTATTGTTTCTTAGAAAGTAGAAAAACCAAATATGAACACTGGGGCTGTGTGGCCAATAGCCTGTCTGTTAGTGATGTGAGAAGTCTTTATAATTTAAGCTCCCAATATAAGTTGTGCATGTACTGTAATCCAATGGATGTGCAGTCGGTCTGATGTCTAACTCTAGGTACTTTTAATCATGCACTCTTTGGGACCCTTTCTCTAAACTCAGTCCTAGGACTCTGTTTAGTCATTGTCTCATATAACTTATTATCACTTCGCACTTCCGTCAGCCAAACGTACTGGTTGTCATCAAAAACAGATAAATACTTTTTACCAACAAACTACAAGCAAGCTTTCTCCTGAAAGGTATGTCTCATAAAGATGTCCACGATTAGCCCGATAAAGTTTCAGTGTGGACTGGATCCAGTTAATAAAAAAAAGGAAAGGCCTGTGGTACAAGGAGTTTTAAAAAAGATTAATTCAGATTTGAATTTAGTCAAAACAGTGCTACATCAATGAGGTGGAATCTTTTTTTAAGAAACAATCTCGTTTTAATCAGCTGGGCAGCTTTCTGTTCTCCCCTCAGACACTGCCCCACCTGCTTATGTAGGGGGCTGGTTACATTTTCCAAGCCGTGGGGAAGGGAAATCAGTCACAATCATGGTGAACAACCGGCTTAGTGCACCCAACCTATGCACATCAGGGTATGGTCAGGGATTATCACTTGAAGTTTGCCCATATCTTGGATTGGACATTCCTGTGGGGACATTCCAGCAAGAAGCTTCAGAGGCATGTAACTATAGCCAATGCATTTCATACTGAGACATGTCCCCCAACTCTCCAAGGATCATGTTGGAAATTGTGATAACCAAAGAGATGTGGAGTTTTGGCTTTGTGGACGAATAAAATATATCATGTTCAATTTACACTCATTTGTGTATTTGTATGTGTTGTTTTGTTTGGTATATCAATGCTGCAATGTAACTTAGGCTTGACAGCCTTGAAAAAATTAACAAAGTGTAGTTCCTGGATTAAGAAGATAATGCTTTATGAGATACGGTCGACATGACAACATGGCAAGATGTTTTAATGTGATAACTCCGATTGGCCATTATTTACAGGTAACTGCTTGGAAGCAGTCTTCAGTAATTTTTCTAATGCTAAAATACAGCCTTTGTGCGAGGAAAATTAGTCCATAAATAGTAAATGTAATGCCAAAGTTTCTGAACTTTCTCTCAAGTTATCCCAGAAAGCAGAAAGAGCCCTATGATTTCAATATTGTCCAAGGGGACAACCCCAGCCCCCAGCTAAGCCCCTTCCTCCTGGTGAGCAGCTACCCCTCCCTCATTGACATAAACCAAAAGCATCTACTTGACCCCCCCCCCAGCTGGCACTGTTGCCGCCTCTAACACCAGAGGCTCGCGACGGGATGCCCCCCCCCCATCAAGACGTGATTTATGTCAAGCCCTGGCCCCGTGCCCGGATAGCAAGATTTGCCCCTGCTCAGTTAACCATTCTGGGTTTTGTTTCTTTCTCCTGGGGGTACAAACTGGTAAGCAGGCAGGGGGTGGGGATTCATCCATGCAGGCCCCCTCCACAACATGCATTGTGATTTGTTAGATTTCGTCAAAGGTATTCCAAATTGATATACATTCCAATGTATTTTTACTGTTCTTGTTTATTACGAGAACAATCATCATCCAAAACCACGGCCTCTCCCCCCTCCAATATCCTGCTGACATGTATACATCTGGTCCCATAATGAAGACTAAGAAAGAGATTCTCAAACTTCATACTAAAAAGAAACGCAGTACCTGCGGGATTTCTGTGTCTCATTAATCCCTCATAAAGATAAATGACCCCTTGACACGCCCACCCCACTAGACTTCTTTCCTCACCTCTTGTTTGGGGGTACAAATTCTAATCTCTACTTCTTTCTTGATGGAATAATTATATCATATGGTTCCTTTCCAATTACAGACGCCCATGCAGCTTCCCTGTAACTGTCTTCATGACAAAACTTGAGTTTAAAATGGGGAAAGCGAGCGTTTTTGGAAACTCCATCCAACAAGCAATAATTTCCGGATAGTGGTTCGACTGAATAAGTCTATGGAACCAGTCCAAACCGGTTTGATGACAGACACATTCCTCAGCCCACCGGACGCAACTTATTTAAATGAGCAATTGTTTTAGACCAATGAAGTTGGCCATATTGACAAGCACCGGTTTTCCATACACTTATTGGTTACAAGTGTTTCAAGAATGACATCACTCATCCTACATCGTCTGATTCGTGTTGGTAAAAAAGTAGGGCCTCAAATTCAATAAAATCAATACTTTGCACCACAAATGCTAATGAATTTATTGGTGGGATTTTGCTCAAAACCCCACCAATAATGCCATCCGCGTGCATAACGTGGCAGACAAAGTTTACTTTGAAGAAAAAGTCGCACAAATTCTTCAAGCGGAGAAATACACTCAGGGTCATCAACCGGAGACGCAAACCCAATGCATGCACGTGTATGTGCAAAATAAGCCCGCCGATCTTTTTACTTCTATCTCATTCCGCGACTCACTTTCATCGAAGCAGGACCTCCAGAATTTTGCGCTCCGTCTCGCCTGGACATTTTCAGACTTTCGAAACGTTCATGAAACGTCAAAGTTATCTTTCCTTGGATGTTATGGACGGGATGATTTATCTCCAACAGCTGTCAGTGAAAATTTCAAATGAAACACATCTTTTCTTCGGATAACTGAATTTGTCTCACCATTCTCATCTCCAGCCACCGTGTGCGGATTCCTCTTCCTCCCAGGGTCGATTTCCCGCCGAGTCAACCCAATTTCAATCTGCGAGTCCGGCACGTCCGAGACAGCCACTCGTTTTTCAATTCCTTGGGAATTCCTCAAGCTCACAGGAGTAAGTTTAACATCCGCAAAACTGAACTGAAACTGAACTTAGCTTGCAAGCTTATTTCACACTGAACTTGAACTGAATTAACTTGAACTAGAACACAACTGAAATGAAACTTTTAATGTACTGTGGATTTTTGTGACATGTCTGCTCATCGTGCCGATGTCGTCATTTTGGGGATTGCTATTCAAGCTTAGTACATACCACAATGGCCAGCACGGGTGAGTCTTTCCATTAACAAGACCGGGGTAAGTGAAGCTTAAAATTTCCTTGAAAAATATTCACGAAATATCATGGTAGAGCGTAAACAAAATATTCTTAAATCCAACTTTGCCTTAACTTTAAAATGCCTTTTAAAGTTGTGTTAAGTTTAAAGGCCCAGGGACTTTGAATTGTCCTCGCAAATTGCTTAAAATAGAGATACCACACATAAGGACTTTGTTGAATTTTGACTAATTCCAGACGTGCATGAGATAAGGCCGTTTATAGTTTCAAAACCCATTCAGCGTTAGTCTGAAAGTTAATTTGCATATCAATTAGTGGAACGTGCACTGACATTGCGTTGGCACGTGCTGATAAGATAGTGGGCGTGACTACAGGCTCTGCCAATTCCATGTTGATTGACAGTTGAAATTTGAAAGACATTGGAATGTTGGCGCAAGCCAGGTGCTGCTTACCAAGCGAACTTTTTCTTGGGTTCAAAATGTAGCTATTCAACACTCGGACAATTAATTGTTGCCCATAGAACCAGGTTTTCTTGTTAAGAAAACATCCGTTGTCATCACAGAGCAGAGAACTCCTTAAAAGTGAACCATGGGTATTTATGAAATAATTGGACCAGTAGAGTGGTAATGTAAATTAATGACTGAAGCAGCAACACCTCCCATTGAGTTTTTCTTTTAACTCATAGTTCTAAGCTTGCTCTTATCTCAATTATAACTACGTGGGCTAAATAATTGTATTCAGCAGGGTAGCATTCCAGTGGTAATTGTGCAATGATTGGTATTTTCCTTGAATTCAAAGCTTAATAAATAACACTGCTCATCCTATGCCGGTACTTTCAGGAAACTGTTTAAAAGAATCGACATAAATCGCGGACAGCACGAATAAAAAACGGAACCAACAATATTTCCCACATTGTCAAACCGACTTTTTCTTGGGAAACTCGTTTTCTAGAAGAATATGACATTTGGCAGAGTCAAGGTTAATTTAAATAACTCCATATCATTGGCGCTTTAGCAGATACTAATACACAAAAAAAATAATGATGGGCGTTTTTCAAGTATGCAGACTTCGGGTAGACTTGCAGACTTTTTCATGGATGAGTGGAGGGTTGGTAGGGATGCAGAGGCAGCGTGCGTGCATTCAGCGACTGCAACGCCAAGCAGCAGCTTCAAGTAGGCGGCAGGTTGTTGAAAGTGCGGTTTTGTGAGTGTATTAGTTAGGTGTTCAGTTTAGGTGGTAGTTAACTTAGACTAGGTATCTCCGGAATCTGTTTGCTTTTACCACAGAAAAACCTTACCCCGTCGCGAAATAAGTCGGGTCATGGCAGGTCAAAGTAAAATCCAAGGGAAATGAAATCCGAAATTAAAGGCAATTGGTGGTCAGGTCAGTGTTTGTTTTACGTTTAACCGGACGTAACAATCGCGCAGCTCGAAGTCGTGTTCGCATAATTATCCGCTGTATAATATTAATGTAGGGAAAACTGTGTTAAACTGTGAGAGGAAGAGCAGTTGCTGAAGGAAATGGTGAGCGAGAAAAGTTCGCTGCGAACATGTGCATAGCCAGCGTGCCAGCAGCGCCATGTAGGGTGGAGGGGCAGTTCAACTAGTTTGGGGTGTGAAAGACATTTGAACAAGCATCTATATGCCTTCGGATGTTGAAGGTTGAAACACGTGTGAACAGAGATCACTCTGTTCATAAAATTACCATGATTGATTTTTTATTGGTCACATTTCCATCTTACATGATGGAATTCGTCTATTTTGAAGAAAAAGTGTGCATCTTAATTCATGATTTTTAACTAAAAATCTGGAAAGGGCGTTTATCACCAAAAAAAGAAAGGTTTCTAAAATAATATTAGGTATTACAACTAAAATTGAGCAGACAGTTAAAAATATGTAATGACAGTGTCAAGAAAACCGTAAAAGTGCTGGTGTTGAGCTTTTGTTACAAAAGGCTTGCATGAACTCGTTGAAACTGATATCTGTTTTGTGAAAGTTTAAAGACCGCTGGAATACTGCCCTCTGTCGACCAGGTATGAGATCAAGATAAGTTATTGAAGCCAGTTCAAAGACCCATTATGTAGGAATAAAAAGTTATAATTGTATTAAATGAGACATTACCCGATATAAGAGTAGTCTGCTTGGGAGGCGACTTGGCAAAGAGAACGATAAGTCTACAAGGAGGAAATTTCAGCACAAAGATTTGAAGACGATTTTAGCAGCGTCTGAAACACTGTTTTCACCCACGTAGAATTTTAGCAGTAGGTACACTTTAAATGTAAAAGATACTCGGTGTTAAATTTTGAAGATGAACTGTGGTGAACATCAGTGACAGCGCCTGGTACGTTGTCCATCAAAAAGAACTAGAATCCACATTTTCTATCAAGTATTTTAACCGAAAAGTAAACGATTATATTTTGTATAAGTTAATTTTTGAACGTATGGATCTGCAAACAAGTAGTAATTACACGACTTAGACAATTACTGAGATGAACGTCAATGACAATGCCTGGTACGTTGTCCAACATCTAAAAACCTCGAAGTAACAGTCGATGAGAACCAAGAACTTTACTGTATTATATAAGTTAATTTGAGAATGAATAGAAGTGACAAAAAGAGATTATTGTTGCAAGAGGAAGAGACGAGAAAGAGCTGAGATGAGCTTCAACTACAACGTCTAGTAAGTTGCCCATTATCTTAAAAAAACTTATATGAGTTATGTCCAATAACTGACAAACACGAGGTTGCTTATGATTGTATATGATAATTTTGGATGATACAACTCTGACAGGGACAACGAGAAAGATATGAATATGGCAACGCCTGGTACGTTGTCGAGCATCAAAGGAACCGAAAGGAATTATATTTCATAAACACTTATCAGATCTTTATATTCTTTATAATTGTATAAGGTACGCGTATAATGACAACGAATCGGTTAAGAACGAGGAATTACATGGCAAGGAAGACGGCGAACACAACAGACAGTGCCTGGTACGTTGTCAAAATGATTTCATTATTATTGTATAAGTGCTCAGTAGTAACGACTTCCACGCGTAAACCTTATCGTAGGCATCAATGGTAGTAGAAGACTGGAACCATCAATACGGACATTGGCTGGTACTTTGTCCACTTGAATTATTACAATAGAAAATAGGGCAACAAGCAACAGGTACAATAACCAACTTGGAAAAGCGACAATGCCTGGAACGTTGTCGCTCATAGGTCGCCCTCTAGGTATATTACTAGCGGCGATTTCGAAAAGCCCTGTTCTACAGGAGGTAAGAAATACTCAATTCAGCATGGGACAGATGCAACATTAAACACTTCTCAAAGGAAGACATGACTATTACCACTCAAATTTCCAAAGGAGTTCTCTGTGGAAAATGATAATCAGCATGGAATGAGAAGAAAGAGAAATGGTGGTATTAACCTAGCTGTCAAAATGTGGGATTGGTGCTGCCTGTGGACATGCAATTAAAATGTATTTCCTGAAACTTGGAAGAGAATTTCTGATAGTGTACAGAGATATTTTAAACACAAGTTACTTCAAAGGATTCTCGACATAATCATCTCAGATAAAGAAAAAATAAATGTAAACAGTTTTAACAATAGAAATAAATTAGGCTCATTATAACTGTATAAAGGTTACAACTCCGTAGAAAATAGTATTCAAATTAACATTCATTTGTAATATATATATATATCCATAAACTTACGCAGTTGGTTTTCCGAGCGACTGCAATACTGTGCGGAAATAAAATGAAATTAATAAAGTGGAAGAAAATTTTTTTTAATTTTATACATTTACGTAAGCTTATACGAGGATTTGTTCCCTTTTAAGTGTTGCACGATCGTTGAAGTTTGTACGACGGGAAATAAGAAGCTAAAGCGAAATTTAGAAAATATCGGCCAAAAACTTCTTACTTTTGGCCTATCTTAACTTCATCGCTGCAAATATTACGCCCTGAGGAAGTGATGAAAAATCACAAATTGGAGAAGATTCTTGAAATCAGTGTTGTTTTCTTCTCTCAACCGAAATTCGAACGATATGGCTACAAAACGAAAATGAAGGCAAGTTTCACG
>NW_019091385.1:2893548-2932396 GCF_001949145.1 Acanthaster planci | reverse complement strand
CCTGCAGCCCATCTGGACAAGGATGACGCATGGCTACTCACCTCATCACAGACAACACTAAGGAACCACAGGTGAAACTGGGAGGAAAACCATGGGTGTTAATTGGTGGGGGACGGGGGGGACATGTCCCACTTTTTCAAGTGGGGGGTTACTATATCAATTGTCCCCCCCCCACTTTTTTCCCAAACCTAAATGAAAATGTATAGGTTGCAAAGGCAATTGTTAAAAAACTGGCTAAAATAGAAAAATCATTGTCTCAGATCACACAACAGAGCAATTTATACTCCAAAACTTTCGGGGACCCCTGAGTGGGCCCCGGACCCCACACTGCTCAAAGCTTCGCGCTTCACGCTCACATTTGTTCTGATCAGAACTATGTCCCCCCCCACTTTACAAAACGGATTGATGCCCTTGAGGAAAACAAACAGATGAATTGATGATCCTGCTTGTTATGCATTCAATCAATGCAGTTCTTTGGGTGAATAAAATTCCATTCAACTGAATGAGAAACTACTGCCTGTTTACTAGTAGTAGAATATTCTGCTAACGTACTTCGCATTCCAAAATGGCCAATCACAATTTTTGTTTGCCATCCTATCAGGGTTTATCAGTACCATTCTGCTTGTGGGTTTAAACTTTTGGTTGTGATTCTGAAATTTAACTTCAGCTCTAGAAATATCAAGGAGACATACCTTTTCCTTAAAAAAACCAAAACAAGGGAGCCCAAGAAAGTGTTTCTGTTTGGAAAGATGCAAGCCAAACGATGACAATATTCTTCTGCTGACTTAATTTCTGCTGATTGAGACTCACTTTTGAAGTAATTTTTTCCACTTTCTCTTTTTTTCTGTAGATTCTTCAAGGCACACATCATCAGCAGATAAGAGGACGGCGAACTACAGCTGCTGAATATAATCACATCCGTGTCTTACTGAAAATAGTGCTTTTGCTGTGTTGTACTTAAGAACAGTGGCACACCCACGATTTATCATGCGGGCTTAGACCAGAATTTACCTCCAAATAGCTCAAGATGCTAAAACCCCTCCCCTGTTTCTCCATAGAGGACTGGGATGTATGTATGGCTATCTATCAGAGCTGATATTTTGAAGTTAAGGCGTATACTGCATCTTTGTTTTTCAAAAAAAAGGAAAAAAAGAAAACCTAAAGGGCTCCCCAAGGTACATCCCCCCCAGCTTGGGTGTGACACTGTTTATGAATGGTCCTTAGTATACAAATAGTGAGTGCTTCTTCACTCCTGTAGTGGAAGGAATAGTTATGAGATGACAGGTGGAATATTCTCTTCCAGAAGGTGAAGCCGAATATTCCATTTCATCTCGTAAAAAATGATCCATTCTGTTGCAGGAATGTGAAACATTCACAGCTGTATATTCAACGACTGAATAAAACCTGGCAAAAATCCCCTCATCACATAAAAAAATTAATATAAATTCCTTTCAAACAAATCTGCATAACTTTTGTGATCACGCCATGAATGATATGAACATGAAATTATGGCAGGTAGAATGTTGATCGATCCATTCCTAAACATGGCCAGGTAGATTATTCAGTCGTTAATTAACACAGATGATTCACAATGCAGTTTACCACCCAAAGGTTGTCATGGAGAGGCATTTTTCATGGTGTATTATGGGATGAATAGTCCACAAAATCTCATTCACTAACTGAGCTGTGCAAGGAAAACTTGATTTTTTTTCGAATGTTTGTTTATCATCGTCTTGATTGAAAATTCAAAATTCCTTATTGTGAATAGATGTTAGGTCGTCAAAATGATAGTTTTGTGGGTGCAGAAAACGCCTCAATCAACTATCCCCAAATTACATATAAAATGCACTTAATCATGGCTGCGTGTCGACCTTCAACTTGAAAGTGGCCTGTCCATGGTCAACTCTTGGTGGCGCACTGTATTGGAAATCGCCTGTATTATTTAATACTTAATCATATTATTACAAGTAAAAATCTGTTCAATACTGGGAAATTTCTGAAATTTGTCAAAATTTGATAATGTCATGAGGTGGTTATTATAAGATAAAGGCCTTTCGAGAAGTCTTCAATTTTTTTCACATACCCATCTTTATGTGAAAGGCACAGCTGATTAGAAACCACTTCACTAATCACAAGTAACTGCTTGTTTCTTGTTGGGTATCCAAATGATACATTGGCTCCTTGGAAATCCCATGTCGGGAAATATACAGATAGCAGACATTTATTTAGCCAAGATAATTGTATTTGTAACATTGTAAATGTAGATTTAGCTTAGAAAGCTTTCTTGATCTCCTGTAAGGTTTTTATTTATGCACACAGAAATTGACTACCTAATTAAAAGAAGGGCCCAACTCCAACAAAACCTTTTTTGAGTTTAAAAATATTCATTTCATTTTCTATTGAAGGAGTTCCAAACGAGACCAACTAACTCTCCTAGGCCAAAATGTTGGAGTTGGGTCTTTCACTTTCAAAATGATTGGAGAGTATTGCCAAAATGAAACAAATACACTACTCAAGAAAAGTTATGGACTTTTTATTTTGTCATTTGACTTTTCCCTGAAACTTCCATTTTGAGAATGTGCATTTGATGTTTTGAAACATTTTTAAATGTTTAATTCCAATGAGAAGACCATCTAGATAAACAAAAATGAAAGAACTAGACCCCACTCATTGCTTGGAAAAAAAATTACAAGTTCAGAAAAAGTGGTCCTTAACTTTTTTTAGTAGCATAATTTTATCTTCTTTCTTGTCATTCTATTCGTTTGGTTGTCATGTCAGGGAACAAGTTAACACATGACTTAAAATAACTGCAAAATAAAGCTATTATTTTAATGAGACGTACACATGTTAATTAAGTGATTTTTAAACTTTCCTCTCAACATGTTTAACTGCCTTCATTTTCTACAGAAAATGTTCCAAATTTTGTTTTAAAAATGTAAAAATCAGTTCCTCAAAGAAGAGAGGGAATAGTCTCTTTATTCACAACAAGCATGGGTTATTCTGATGTCGGAAATGACTTTTCTCCATAAAGTTAAAGGAGGTGCTTGGCTTTCAGAATCTAAAAGATAACAAGTTTGAAGAGTTTGGAATTTTTGATAAGTTTAGGGGCATTAATGACTCGGAGGGATTCATAACGTTTGTTACCATGAGAAAAAAATTTAAGGTTAGGGAATCTCCCCCATACACAGAGTAAATGTGTTTGCCTGGTGGACTTAAAGCCCTCAATGATGCCATCTGAAATTTTCAGGATCCTTTTGGTCTACATATTCATGGATACACTAAAATGGGTGAGGACATTCTAATTACACGGTGTTCATCAGTTTGTACAGTAACGCTTGTTTGCATGAATTTGCTGAAGCTTGCTCCTATTAACCGATTGTTTGTTTTCTTTTGTTCTGCATGCTGTGTTATGATGTATTAAATTACTGACTGGTTGGTTTGCTTCAAACTGGCAAAAGGATAAACACCGTGTGTTCTGAATGTTGCAATGATGCATTTGAAGAACCCAGGATTGAAAGAAAACATTTGTGGGTTAAAACAAGGATGTACAAAATAGTCAAAAGCAATCTTTCATTTGAACGGTGGCCGGGGGGGTATCCCTGTACTTTGTATCTTTCTACAAATTTCTGTTTTCGCTAAAAGTTAAAAATAAAGTTGACAGCTGTATCCTGGTTGTAGGTCACAAGCAGCTCAACATTAATGGCACCCTTCAAAATTAGAAAATAAAGCAGTAAATTTGGTAGCCCAAAATTCGTAATATCACTTCCCAAAGAAATTTTCTCCCAAAATTTATCTTAACTGAAAGAAAACCCCAAAACAGAAAATTTATTCCTAATTAAAATGTGTTTTTAACCTAAACTGATGGAGAATATTTGTCCTAGCAATAAGATGTCACTTATCAGAGACCAACATTCACTGGGTCTAAATTTGCTCGATAGGAGAAACCAGCACATGATGGAAATAAAAAATGTTCACTGGATTTCTCTGAAGATCTTGAAATGTAGGGGTCTTGGGAAACGTTTCATGGGAGACTGGATACTCTTAATTTAACTGCACTTGGTGCAGAAAGAGTGCATTTTTCATTGTTAAACTCAATTATGTAGTTTTTGCCCAAAAAATGGTCAAATTGAACATTTATACTGTAACATTTATTTGTAGACCAAAACCTTTTGTACAAGAATAAATTGTACAGTTATCAGGCAAACTTTGGATGCAAATAACAGTTCGTTTTGTGCATAGTTTTCTTGTTTAGGGAACCAATTCCAGTGTCCTTGTTTCCAGGAATGGTCATACTAATGTTTTGAGTAAATGTATGAATTATGGTCAACCAACTTACCTCTGTGCATACCAGATGCCAGCTTGATTGTTTTACCGTTGACCTCTGCCCTGTCTCCAACAGCTACTCGAACCATCCATACAAGTTTTACTCGTGTTCACAACCCAACAACCCTTAACTTTCCATAAAAACCCATGAACACCAAAGGAATCTTTTGCCACATACCTTATCACCCCCCCCCCAAAAATAAGCTTGCAAAAAATGCATATAATTATAGCATATATGACAATGACAATGAGGGCAGCATACAATATGAACGGTGCCAGGACATGGCTAGTTTCAATCCAATTTTCGCTTAAGTAGCCTTGTTTTAGCTAAGGTAGAAATGACCAATTACTTGACGCTGGGGACAGTTTTGATTTTCTGATGGCGAACTACAAACGGGTGTTCTCGATTCAAGGCATAATTTCCTATACATGTACCTTAGTCACCTGTGGGACTAGAAATCACGATGACTTTTCCATGGGTGCCATTACTCAGTGCTGTAACTCTGAGTCGGGCTTTTGTCCAAAGTTGACCAAATGTTGGCAGAATTGTCTTTGAACATGTTGAAAGGGGAGGTAATGACCAAAAAAGAAAAAGGTAGAGGAAGAAAGAGAGTAATCTGATTTATTTGTAACAGACATCCGTATTAGCCCCCTTTTTACTGTTCCCCAAAAATCCACGATCTACACCACTTCCCACTTGATATCTCGAATTCCCAACAATCATAAAAATGAGGTTGTAACATCTCCTACTTTGCTTGCACGGTGGATGTACCTCCACCCCCATCTCTTCCCAGGGTCATGCCCTGGCCCAGGAAAAATTTGAAACTCCCATCTTCGAAACCATTCCTTTATTTTCTTAAAACACGCAAACTAGGCAGAACACCCCTCTATCTGTGCCGTGCTCGCCCCACCCATAGACCTGGAGGAGAAAAAAACAATATGCCCCACCCAACCTTAGAGTTTAATATAGTACCTGACGATGAGGGCAGTATACATGTACCCGGATCTTTTGATGACAAACATGGCGACTACCAGGAGCGCGGCGAAACGTGCAACAGAAGAAGCAGAACGAGAGCGAAGGGGCGATATTTCGCAGGATGAAAAAGAGGAGAGTGTCCAGGAAAGTGAAGAGCCCGTAAAGCAGTCTGAAGATGCAGAAAAGCCCAAGGTTTTGCCCGTCAAACCAAGAACTTTCCTACGGGAGTTGCTTTCGGAATCCATACTGGGTACGAACTACGATTTCAACAACTTGAACATGTTGAACAGGTATCGGGACATCTCGTACCCGGGACAACTCGTACCCAAAATTTCACACCTGGGACATCTCGTACCCGGGACAATTCGCACCCGGTAATAACATATACACTTAACTTGCACTTAACTTGATTTACGATTTTGATAAATGTGCTCCAGTAATTAAAACACTTCGGACAATATCACCATACTAGCATGACTAGATTGACTTTGGGTTTTCTTCTTCGTGTGAATTTGTTTCCTAAAAGATTAGTATCAATCACAAACAAGACAAGTAAGGCCCTTTTTACTGTCTGCAAATTGGTGGTTCTGCACAATTCAAGTTTCAGAAATTTGTGTCAGTCACAAAAAAGACAAGAAAAGCTTAATTTTCTCTTGGGTTACAAGTTGTCCTGGGTACGAATTGTGCCGGGTGCAAGTTTTTCCGGGTTCCAGATGTCCAACATTCATTGAACAGATGAACAAGCTCAGAAACGGTCGGCCAAGAACACTATTTGGGACTGCTGTTTATTGTCACCAAGTGTGGACACACAATTAAAAAATGTTAGAGTTAACAAAGCGTCAAAAACTTGAAAATACCCTCTAAAGATTCAAAAGTAATAATAAAGCAACAGAGGTTTCAGTACTCCAGGAATTTAGGTTTTAGTACTCTAGGAATCATTAAGTTTTTACAGACCTTGAGGACTGACATTTGCAACATACAACTCACTATAGCAAAGTTTTAGCTATTCGGACTGTACCAACTTACTCTGCCATCACAGATATTTATGCAACAAGAGAACCGACGATGTACAGCATGTACAAGTGTTCTGTCTCGCTGTTGACAGCAGATTGACAATTACAGTTTTATCAATCACAAATGCACTTTGTATGCATCACACTGCACATGTGTTGGGCTGATGGCTGAACCATTATCGGAGGATGGGGGTGGAATTCCTTTTTCAAAGCACAACTGTCCATTGTCTCTGTAAACAATTTCAGTTTCCAAATCTGCCTTTATATACAAATTAAGTGTGTGGATGAACCTCCAGGAATACCCCATCTTTTTACAGTGCATCATACAGCTTGCCTCTGCTATATCAGTTCCAAGATAATGACAGAAATAGGGATTTCATTTATTATTTTTTCAATTTTTTTAGCGTTGATATTCAAGAGATATTTGTTGAAATTATTTGTTGAATTTATTCTCCAGGTTTTATATTTTGGTCAGTGTTCCATGGTCTGGCTCCCATGGTGTGGTTTTACCCCATGAATGAGCTTCAGATTACTGGCTACGAAGCATTGGGCCTGATCTGGTTGCTGCCGGTAGTGTGCACTGTTGGGGCTATTAGGAATGCTGTCGAAACACGCTGGGGGTTGTTCGTCTTGAGGCTTGTGTGCGTCCTCAGCATTGGGTCATTCCAGGCCTCCACAACTCTACAGCGGCTGGTGTTTCTGACAGTTGGGAATGGAGCAGCGACACTCCTCCTGTGTGGGATGCTGTGGAACAGATCGCTTCACCAGAGGTGATACAGCTTTTGTGTTTCGTCAACAAATTGGTCGCTGTTCAAACTTATCTATACATGTAGGTTTGGCACCTGCTGATGATAATGCAGCAGATGCCAGTGTACATGCAGATGTTATTGGTGTTGAGGTAGAACATTTGCAGCGCTGCCTACTCTTGATACTTTTTCACTGTTGATGCTTGCTCTGCGTTTGATGTTGGTGATTGTACTGCTGCTGCACTTTGAGGCTGTTGTAACATAACAGCTGTGCACAGCCATTCACATCTGACACATAGTTTTTTTTCTCGTTTCATTTGCAGATCGTCATCCTTCTGGGGCCTTATGATTGGTTTTTTCGCACTGTTAGTATCTAGAGTATGGTATGTGTCCCTCAACCCAACATGGAGTGATGCACGAGCTAACTCCATCATCATAACCCTGGGAGTCATAGCCACAATTGATCGATTCCTATCAGGTAAAATTGAATTCTGTTAAGAATACGTGACTCTATTTGTGAACTTGACGGGGTCTGTTTTTGTTCACAAGGGAAGGAGAATCGTACTCTAGGTCCAGTATGTTTTTTCTTTTCCACTTTAAAAACACTTTTCAGAGAGATGCCAGGTTTTAGGCAAAGGCCTGATTTCAAGCTCTTTGCTTTGAAATGTTGGCCTAAGACTAACGTAAGGCCTTAAAAATGAAGTATATTTCGGCTTCTCTGGCCTTATTTTTTGGGGGTATGGACAAGGATTAGATTGGCATTCATGTATTCAAGATCTGGGGGAAAAGTTGACTATCTAAGCCTACTGAGAACCAGTCAAGGTCAGTATCCAATGCAACAAATTTTAGCCTGTAACCAACCATTACCCCTAGTTCAAACAAATTCTGCACCCCTTTTCCTATACTGTGCTTCTACGCAAACTTTCCTGAGAACAGGAGTCCTGGCGTTCAAATAATACTCCCAATTCTTGTGACCGTGTCAGTAAATACGAGCGTTTACTACTTGGGAGTTCCGCAGAATGGATCCATATGTGGAATTTATGGGTACAATTTTCATTAAAACTAAACGTTTTTTTGCCAACCAGTCCTTTTGCTAGCCATATGTTATCTTTTGTTGAAATTGAAGAAATGATTGATTTACCCTTTTTCTCTGCTACAGTGGAGTACCCTGAGCCCCAAGCAGAGCCTGACCCAGCCATGGCAAGCTCATGGCGGCGGACAGCCATGGGCTTTGGTAGTCTGCTTTTCCTGACCCACTGGCTTTTTGGCGAGGTGTCGGTAATCTGTCGTTGGACAGTGAAGGGGGTTCCATACCCAGGACCCTCCCCTTTTCCAGGAGGGTGAGTAGAAAAATTCAGATCTTTGTACAAGTCCATCCCTCTCCTTACTTCCCTGCCTGAAGCATGAAAGAGATTAGATGCTTTACGATTGGAATGCTACAAGGAAGTGTAGTTTGGGTCAAAAAAGCTGGTCTCATTTTTCTTTAATTGATGGTTGAAGCCCAAAAGATTGAAGTTGCTAATCTTAATTTGAGGCCAAACCGAACAAAATTGTCTGAGCCATTTTTGAGGTTAAACGATATGTTGCACAGGATAAGACAGCAGCAATTCTCAACAGTTTTCACCCACATAATATCTATTTTCATCAAGGTTGCCAAACTGTGTGAACATCAAAGCTGAGATCTGTTTGCTCTAGATAACGCAAACTAACAAGATTACAGAAAAAAATAGGGCACAAGACTCATTTTGCAGATCAGGTCAGTCTTGTTTCTAAGAATACCTCTGCCATTTTTGTTTCTGTTTTCATCAGTGCGGCAGTCTTTGTGGAGCTCCTCACAGGCATGCTGATGTCTTCCAAGAAGGACCTTCCTACCAACTTCCTGTGGTCCTGGTTTATCGGCCTGCACTGCTTTCTGGGCCTGTATTACCTGAATGCCTATCTAGGCTTCTTCTGCGGCCTAATGCTGTCTATGTACGTCATGTCCATCTGGCCTGAGATGGTTGACCGGTTGACTAGCTGTCCTCCAGCCAAGACACTGACTGCAGCCATGGCTATCTACCTCTTTGCGATGCTGTTCTCTGTTTGGACGACAGCTTACAATTTTGTACCTGGTGGCGTTTATACAAGGTCAGTCTAATGCCAAATTTTTTCACACCAGAGATATGTCTAGGTGGACGAGAATATCCAGGAACTTCAACTATTTCTTGATCTCATTCCCAGACTTCTTGTCTTGAAAATAATCAATTCTTGAATCTGTAATGCTGAATAAAAACAGTGTCTGAAAGTGTGTTAGAACAACATTCCACTGAGACCTCACCCGATTTTAGTCATAGTGAGACATTACCAATAAAACCTGTAATGTGTTCTCCTACTGCATCAGGAAATCCTTGTCATAATTGTAAGTTCATCATTTCCACCGGGAACAGTCTTTAAATGTCAGGGTTTGTTACAGAAATATTTGTTTGTACGTATAATGTATATGCTGACATTTTGCCCTTCTAGTTAAAACCCTGGACAGTTTCATAAATTGTTTCAGTATCAGCTGGATGCATATTTGAAGTCCCTACTTAACTTGATTAATTTCCTTCCCAATTTCCTTTGTCCCGAACAGCTAGTACTTAATTCCGAAACCATTTGTTAGCAGGATATGGCTGGCATTTGAAAACTTGTTGTCCAAATTGGGCGTGGGTGGGAAAATTAGAGTGTCTGTAATGGCTTGCAGGGTGTTGAAGAGATTCTTGAACACCGATATCTGTTCAGAGCCACAACCAGTCATGTTTTCTTCCGCCACTTTCATCTTCTTCCAGAGAGCAGACTGGTCTACTGGGTGCCTTTCTCATGTTCAACATTGTTCGAGCGTTACTGCAGGGCAAAGCCAGGGATCACCAGAACCCACTGAGCAAGCACATCGCCTTCCCCAACCTGGATGGAACGGGCACTTATCAGATTTTTGCAGATGCCAAAATATGTGAGTTTTTTAGATGCACCTCTCCTGACCACAAGTAAACTGGTGCTCTCCACTGCCTCAAATGTCAGTATGGATTCTTGAGGCAGTGATGTAGGGAACCAACAATCTCTCTGAAACATTTCCTCACAGAGGTTGCAATTGCACAACACATGGAGTACCAGGTGTTCTTGTGTTTGAGAAGAATGGGAAATACCAGATGGAATACAATTGCCAATATACTGCATGCTTTTTTTGCATGACTTCGTAAACCATTTTTGCAAGGGAAGTTTACCAACAGGAATGGAGATTTCAAGCCTTGAGATCTTCAAACTTTTGTTATTGTTCTGCAGAAATCTTTGATACTAAAAGTTTGTTCCCAGAGAAGTTGTAAATCTATCATCTGTCTTCTCCTTCCAATTTCCTTCAGATTTTGTCCTCCTCCTGGTCATCGGAGGCGGAGGGTTCTTCTCCCGTTTCCACCCCGAGAAGTACCAAGCTCCAGCAAAGGCCAACCCGAGAGAGTTTACCGGCATGGTATGGACGGCTCACTTCATGTATGATAACAGGGGCTGGCCCAGCTATGAAAGGTCTGCCAAAATGATAGAAGACTCAGGTAAGAAGATCTCCATCAGGCCAGCAAGCCAACAAAGCAGTCAGTTTTAGATTTATCTGTTCACCCTGCTTCTCCTACAATTCACCAAGTGATTGCTTCTACCTCTTCAGGATTATTGGCCTCATAACTGACACTCTCTGACTGAGAACCATGCACACTAATGTGAAAGTTAGAAAACTATGTGTGATATTGATATGGCCTGTACCTAAAGTAAAACAGGGGAAGTAAATTACTTTTGAATTTTGTGACTCCACAAAATGGGAGGGTAAATCTCTTGAATGATTATGTGATCCAAAAATGGTCTTTAAGTCAGCCATTCACTGTTGTTCATTGGTCAAAAGACTGACCTCAGCCGACTGAACTGCAGAGAGTGGCACAGTGTCACAAGGGGCAGCACCAGTCAGAACAGGAAAACCTGTGACACCTCTTGTTCCCATTCCAGTGAAATCAGGTGTGCCAGTCCCCCCCCCCCAGGTAGCAACATGGAATGCTACATTTCCTTGCCATTTCTTGTCACTAGGTGCTGACGTGATAGCTCTAATTGAAGCAGATGCCTCTAAGCCGTACCTCGGACTGAATGACATCAGCATGTGGTTTGGGGAAAGGCTGGGAATGTACGATGATTTTGGGCCCTCCACAAAGTCCCACACTTGGGGGTGAGTATTGCACATCACTCAGTTTTGTGTGCCTGCTTATTGATGGTTTGAGGAATTATAAAAAAGAATCAAATTGGTCTTCCAGGGATTTGTGAAGAACGCCGTGTAGGATAATAATTTTCTTTCAAAATTCTTTGAAGAAAACTTGTATTCAGTCTTTGATGCACTGATTGTAAAGTTTCTTCGAAGAATATTTCTCCTGGCTCTCATGCAACACTGGAGACTCAAAACTGGGCTTGACCTTTACAACCCAGACCCCGACCTGGCCTTTGTCTTCTGAGTCATTGTGATTCTTGTGATTCTTGTGATTCATGGGTCTTGGATTTACCTTGCATAAGCCATTCATTTGTGCTGAATCTTTAAGACTCATGTCCCAACTAGGATTCATGTCTCAACTTGGACTCATGTCTCAACGTGGACTCATGTAAAATGTCTGGAGAGTGAAATATACCTTGGACAACTCCTTGACTTGTGACCACGACCTGATCTTTGATCTGTGTTACGAGGTCATAGAATTGATATTTTCACATGTCTATTTCTCTCACCATTCAGGAGTCTTTTCCTGTCCAAGTTTCCAATCGTCTACTCAGATCACCTGCTCCTACCCTCTCCCAAAGGGGAATTGGCCCCTGGCCTTCACATGACGGTCAACATATCTGGCAGTCTGGTTGACTTCGTCACCGCTCACATGGGCAACACTGAGTGAGTGGCACAATAGGGTCTGCTCTTTTGATGTCACAGTCATGTTTTCTCTCCAAGGGGCTACTAAAACGTCGGTACAAAAGTAAAAGAGTAATTACCAAAGTGTTTCAAAATCCTACGCACCTGTCAGAACACCAGATAATAACACACATACTACTTAATACTAAATGAAATTACAACCCTATTTAAAGTCAATGGGACAATTGTCCAGTTTAAATGCATGGAGGTTTGTGGAAAAACTAAAAAGTGATATTTCTGCAAACTTCAGCCTCCCATACAACTTGTAGGCAAAATGAGAGTTGTCTTTTGCCAGTCTTTTGTGGGACAGTTGTTGCACCTGGGATCATTTCAGAGAAAGATTTGAGGCTCTGGGTTCTGAAAGTAAGGTTTAATAAGCAAGAGTCAGATTTGCTGTTGGGAACTTCCACTTGATTCCATGTTTCCAAGAACAAGACTTCATTGGCTTGTTATCTTCTGAATATTTTCAAGCTGGTTCATCGCTGCACCTGCTTGTGTGAATTTTCAAAAACATGTTTGTTTTTCAAGATCACATGTTATCCTTGTCTTGTTGTTTTCGCAGGGATGATGTGGACCGAAGGCTGCAGGCCGAGGTGCTCTCTAATATCACCAGAAGGAGGTAACAGTTGACTTTAAAACCATGTACTCTGTGAAGTGAAAGAGAAGTCACATGATGCTGGGGTTCACCAGCACTATTGATCTCGTTGCATGGGAACCTTGCAATCCTCCATACCTTCATGACACATTCTTTGATTTGTGAATAAATCCCCTCGTCCAATACGGGCGATTCATACTAGTGCACCTCTAAGAGTTTACAATGCATTGGCCAATCACAACGCATGAAATCTGTGAACCCTTTTCAAATATGAATTGGGTCAACAGATTCCGCGCATTGTAATTGGTCAATGCGTTGCAAACTCTTGGAGGCGCACTACATGTATTGTGAATCGCCCGTATTGACAGACCAGGTACTGCTTCACTTATCACCCTT
Organism: Acanthaster planci; assembly: GCF_001949145.1. The sequence goes on along the minus strand of NW_019091385.1, from coordinate 2,919,411 downwards.
TCTAAAATTAGGACTTGTGGAGGGATACAGAGTGTTAAAATGTATGCAGGAATAAAGGTTGCAAGACGGGATTTCTACACTTGCTTGTTTCTTCCTTGATTGGTCTTAGTTCATTATCCAAAAATTGATTGGAAATTGGAAAGAAGCTATAAACGAAATAAATGGCAACCATTTTTAAGAACCATATCTGGCTTGGAGGTCACATACATGTATTATCATATGTACAGCAATGGTTACATTACCATTATCCACACCACTTCATCTTAATTAATCTTTTAACAAGCATGATATATCAGTGAATGGTGCACGTCAGGGTTGTAGTGGAGACCACTTAAGACCTGCACAAGACCACACAAGACCAACACAAGACCTCAAGTCTGAATTCAAGCCACATGCTACTCAAATGATCTGCATTCCCTTGTCGTTGTTCACCCTGTTACTCGTGTCTCTTCTTGTGATGGCCTCAACTACAACAATGATGCAAGTGCACGCATAAGGTCATGATAAATTGTGTTACTGAAGGTCCCCCTCTTACGTCAAACTTTACAGCAAAAACCCTACTGTCTTTATGGGCTACGTCACCTCAGAACCTGGCAGCAGAGACTACACAAAGTTCACCACATTTGGAAAACTCTTGGTAAGCCCAAGCCTGGGTCATATTTTCTCTTCAGTGGTGGTGCAATGTTCATGGGGAGTGGATGATTACTCTTCACAGGGAATTTATGATGGAGGCCATGCCTCTCTTGTCCTAGTAATGTATCCTGCTGAGGAACACAAAATCCATGCATCATTGCTCTTTTGAAATCATTTGCTTCCAAGTTATTCTCTTTTACAAATGTTTTATTGTCTTTCCATTTATTCGGTCCATTTCAGGACATAGATCCCACCGATAAAGACAGGTTTTGTGAGTACATATTCTACAAGGGATTAATCAGGTAAGATGCACAGACTGTGATAACCTGTTGGCTGAGCACAACAGGGAAGTATTTGGCTGAGGGACAAGATCAAAAAGGAAAAGGGTAAATGAAAAATGTTGGGGTGAGCTCAGCCAAAATGAGTCTCTGTATCTTTTGTGTTTTATATTTCTTGCTATTATCCTTTAATCTTTTGTTGGTCCTTGAAAATTATCAAGTTTCAAGCTATTTAAATCCTCCTTGACAAAGGTATTTTGAAGTAACTATTCCTTCCCAGTTAATTTCAAACTTCCTACTTTTGATGGACCTAGTAACAGCTACAAGCTGAGGCCAACTCTTGCCAACTATTAAAACTCTTTGAATCAAAAAGTGATCTTCGTCTGATGTGCAACAATGGGTCTTCTGCATGTGTTCGTCCACAGGAAGGCTTATGCACGTATTTCCAAGAGTGATCTGAGTGACACAGAAGTGCAGTTGGCCAAGTTTGTAATCCCTGACACCAAAACCTACAGAGATAACGATGCAGTGACAACAAACAAGGAGGATGTGCATGAATCTGAGTGGCTGCCAAAAGTGTAAGTCCTTGCCTTATTGGTTCAAATTGTTTAAATGCTGATACTGTGAAAGCCGTGCATTGTGGAACACTTTTTGGGGTTCCATTTTGCTTTTAAGGATTTTGTTTAGCATAAACTCCCCCAAAGTGTACAGCTAGGTACAACTTCATGGCATTATTTCTGAGCTGTTCGTCAACCTTAAAAACAGTTTTGACATAAATAATTTAATTTGGTTTGTGACGCCACAGATTCGGTTCGCACTACGTCGGTGATTGGCACCAAGACAGTCATCACTACCACATGGACACTCCAAAGTACTTCTACCACAGCAAGGATCATGAGGAGGCCACAAAACCACCAGAGAAACCTAAGAGGGGCGATTCCTAGACTTCAGAAGAGGCACAGTCAACTGAAGTGGGTTTTTTGTTAGTAACAGATGGTTTGGATTTCTAGAAGTTCATGAAAAAGGACTCTGGGTGGGTATGTTTAAATGCAATATTATACGAAATGATTATGCAGTATTTTTGAAAGTTCTTGGTTCAATAGATTATTTCTTCGTGTTTTTGAAAGAGATTTTAATTTTAACCACTTCGTGCCGAGCCAATTTATCCATGTTGATTCTGCTGGGCTGGGTGACTTTTCATTTTTTCTTTTTCAAAATTCTTTAAAAAGTCATAACTTCATTTACTGGATGTTTACACCCACACGAATGACTGTCTGGTGGTATACTTTAATCTCACGTACGACAGCAATTGATGCCCGAGTATTTCAGCCAGGCCCGCCGCCTTGTAAAAAGAGCCCAGATTGTGCGGTATTGTGTAATTTTCTTTTGTTTTCAAAACTGACACCGTGCGCTGCTGATGTCTTTTCAATAGGGGCCAGACTAGAGTGCAGCGGTATTGTATCGCTCATCACTGGAGGCACTTTTATTCCACTCGCACTGAATGCCAAAAACAGTGGTATAATCTTTCAAACAATGACAGATTTCTTCGCTATTGACAACTGAAAAAATGTTGGCAATGCCCAGTAGCTCAGTCTTTTGTTCCAAGTACAGTCTTCGTTACAAGGCCAAGCTCTTTTGTCCGGCTTTGGGCTCCCTGGCGTCATGTATAAAGCCTATGCATCCGAAACCAGGTACCCCAGCACAAAGTGGTTAAAAGGCCTTCCCAAAACACTCTTTCATGAAGTAATAAATTTACAGAAATCCAGGCTTTGGTGTAAATTTATAACTGCCTCCAAAAGTCAGAGAGATTTTTTTTTACGTGAGATGATCAAGTAATGTATTTGTGGTAATTGTTATTCCGTGTTGGTGCATACATTTTTGAGGTTTGTGAAACCTGATTTTAAGAATTGTGAAAAATCATGTAATTTAAATGTTTAATCGAGCAGTGTAATGGTTTCATTCTGCCAAGTTTGTCAGTTGTGAATAATTCATAAAACAGAGGGTTTGGGAAACTTGACAAATATATCTTTTCTAAACAGAATAATTTGGTATCTAAACAAAACAGATCTTTCAAAATAATTTTTGTAGTAACAATCATTTTAATAATAAAGTGAGAAATTGTCTCAAATATTTGTAGGCCGGTGTAACAAAATGTCTGAAGAGAAATTCTGTGCCCCAGACTGCATGCATAATTTCTTTATGAACAACTCAAAACAACAGAGCAAGTTGCAATTATAGCAGTTGTTGGTTTAAAGTTGAAGCCTCTGCTTTGGGACTGCCACCCTCTCCTAAAAAGTCTCAGTCAACTTTTGGTTTGCAATCTCAAAGTTACATCCAGCAGTTTTAGTGAAGTATCTTCAGAACTGTCACAGTTGTGAAAGTTTCCCCTGAGAAAAACTATTGGTAAAATGTGGGTGGAAGTTGAAACCTTTTGTATATTGTGGACCATTTTCTCCTCATGCAGTACAAACTTGGCCTCTCTGTGGCAATCTCTGAATTACTTGCGTTTATTACTGCATACTGAAAGAGCGTGCAAATTGTCACCCCATTCAGAAAAGCCACCATTCACAAAAGTTGGAATCTTCTCCACATGTAACTTTGAAATTATACCGAAAATGCCTCCTTTAGAGATTTTCATGAAAATGATTCCCTTTTCTTCGCATGATTGCCTCTTTCACGGTTCCTTTTGTGCTTGTAATTTTGACTAGTTTCCCAGAAATGTACACTCTGTTTGTATTTCCCTGTCAGAGCCACTGATCCATTCATTATTAACCAGGAAATATTTATTTCTGATATTTTCTGGCTTTCAAAAATGTACAATGCACAAAAATATTGCAATTAAATTGTATTATCTTTCTTTTTAAAAATACCATTAATAAACCTTTTTTGTGCACAATTCTTCCAGTTTTAGTGATGACACAGCTACTTTTCAGTGAGCAATATTTAGTTTTTGTTCATTCTTTTAATTAAGATTGATGTCACTGGAAGGAAATGAGGTTTCAGTAATGGTATGGATATATACATGTGTGTTACGAGCTTTAAAAACTCATTGTAGTGGTGCTGGTCTGAAGTTAATATACATTCAGTTTGGTTCAGTCACGTAGTAAGTTGAAATGTTCGTTGGGTTCATGTTTTGCACCATTGAGTCCAATTTTTTTTATTAACTATGGCTCAGGTCTTGGTCCCAGTAAATGTACAAGGTCCAGTAGTAAAGTGCCGGATGGCACTGGAGAGGTATTTATTCACAGCTTTTAGCCAAGTAAGGACCTTTGGGTGCTGTTTGTAGCTGTGCAGAATTCATCAAGAATACAAGTTCTTATTAGCACTTGGAAGGGAGTGCAGTCTTAAAGGTAGACCTTGACCTAGTACTGCAGGAGAAGTCTTGATACATTTGGTTCAGTCTTCTTTTGACTTTTCCTTTATGCACTCCTTAATGTTGATCCTTGACAGTGTAACATTTCATATTGACCCTTGGCCTACACAGAAGCTATCTAACATCAACAATTGTGTAAAGTTCCATTTGGAAATGCAAAGATCTTCCAATTCAGATCTTGTCAAATTGTTTGTATTCAAACTTAAGTAGCAATATGTTTCATATTTAGTGACTGAAATATATCATGGTAACGTGTTGTAGGCTCATCGTTTGTGAAGGCTTCACATACCAGAGTATTAATTACCAGTCAGGATGTGTTGTTTCAAAAGTTAATAGCAAGAGAACCCGAAAATGTGGTGTAATTTTTGGACTCGTAATTTGAATGACTTCTCGTAGATGTGCCCCAGCACAAGGAATCAAAAAGAAAGGGGATATGTAAATTTACGTAGTGTCATTCTTATAAATTTTCAAATTTAGTCGTAGTTGAATAAACCTAGTTTGATAAACAAAGTTTAGAAGTAAAATGTAGCCTTTGATCAAGGCGCCCGCAGCGAAATGGATAGACATCACACTCTGTTCACATGTGTGCTTTGGAGCTGGATTGCTCCCCACCTCTCTGTCATAGGGAAGTGCACATGTAAACAAAGCATGGCGCCATTACGCTATGGTCTATTATTCCCATTGCTTTCATTTTCTGTACCTGCCGATTAAGCTGAATATTCTTGTGTTAAATGGTAATCATTTGAAAGAAAAAAGGGGGAAATTATATTCGCTGATTTTAAAATTGTCAGTGTACTTGGCAGATATTAATGCAAGGGTTGTGTGTGTAATTTTTAGGTCAATAAACTTAGGATTTCAGAGACTGAAGAAATGAAATTTCACTTGTGAAATATTTCACCACTTACATGTTGAATTTCAGGACAGTTAACACAAAGTACATTCACAGCTTATACAAATCGAACATTTACAAGTACATGTACATACTTATTCGGTATTGTTCATGAAAGTCTTAACTCGACAACTGATCAATATCAATCATGCTCACAAATACTTTTTAAAGTCACTATCTGAACCAGGCTTCTCATACAGGGCATCTTTTCCACTTTCGAGAGAAAAGATACTTCCTTTTTCCCAACCTTTTTCCCTTCTCCTTTGTCATGGTTTCATCACATGCATACAGATTCATACTCCACAAGAGTTTCAATGGTAAGACTTTCTCACTGTAAAAAAGACACTTTTAACTGCATTGATCTACCACCAGGTATTGAGGATAATAACACTGCTTTCTACATATATGTTCTTTTTCTAATTTCCATTTTTACAAATCAGGGTTTCTTTGTCATATAAAGTGACTGTAATTACTTCAAGTATACATGTACACAAGTGCTACCAACTGCTTTGAAAATTACATTTAAATGCTCAAATGCATCTTTCTTGAAAACCAAATACAGATCACTTCAGGAAAAAAGTACACTGGTAACAACAACACTGGTAACCATCATTGTTTGATACAGAAGGTTGCCTTAGAAGTTCCTGTGCTGGCCCCTTTTAGCAACTTAGAACGATGAACTCGCTGTTCAAGAAGTACATGTTCATTGTTGACAGTGAGATTGTTGCAGGTTTGACAGATCAACGTCAAGGAGCAGAAGTAGCCAGCAAAAGACATCACTAAACAGCCAAAGCAGGAGCACACCAATCCAGCCTTCTCGAAGCTGGGACGAAAGATTGAGAGGTTTTATGCCATATTTGACAAATGTTTAAAACAAGGCACAGTAGGATTAGTGGATTTAATGATAATTTCTGATGACTTGATGATTTATGGGTGAACCCAGAGGACAACTTCTGTGACAAACTCAGTAGGGACAAAAACGTAGCAACTAGAGTACCTTTTTGTACAGGTTAATTATTCAATCAAAGGGGAACAATGGTTAGGAAAACAATGCAGCACATAGAATTCAAAATGCCAAAAAAAGAGAGCTTCAGCAAAACGTTTCTACACTCCTGGTAAAAACTGTGTAACAAGGCTGGTGCATTTTTGAATATAATGATACTTCAGGATTAATTTGATACAAAGCAAGACAGACTAAATGAGAGCTTGTGATTAAGCAACGAAACAATTTGGATCAACTAAATTTGAACTATAACTAAGGCTTTCAGTAGAATAACCTAAAGTAATTCATGGGTATATATATAAAAAAGAATTTCAAGAAATGCCAACCAAACCTCAGATTTTTTCCTCAAGTTCGTGAAAATGAAATAATTATTGTAACTTCCAACACAGATAATGTATTGCACATTTTCAAATACCTTTCATCATTTGTTGCAACTTTTAGAAAAAATAAAGAAAATCTGATCTAACCGTTCGTTTCATCATTTCTCTGCCTCTTTTTAGTGTTGCAGTTTTCAAGGCCATTTCACAATTTACATATGCTGCTAAATATTGTACATATACAACATTGAAATTTTGCAAAGCAATTTTAATCAAATAAACAGAACTACTCCACAAGTACTATCTGTGAAAACTGCATTGATAATTAGTAGCTGGTATAAAATTGCTTAGATTTTTTTCCATGACAATTTGCCCCTCATTAAAACAAAACCTAAATCTTTGGTAACAGAAACTTAGTATACCAAAGCATTCTGGGCTTTGAACTTCACATATAGCAGCAAGTCCTTACAATCCTGAAGTATCCCAAACTTTGCTCCTGGATACAGGCAATCAAATTAAATCATACACATCTTTTTCTTTTAAAAAACCTCCATGTTTGGCTCTTTTGTTTTTGAAATGACTTTGCGCCAGTGCGTGATTTGACTACCTTATTCCTAGCTTGAGGTAGTGGTGTCGTCAGATTTGTCCTGATTTGATTCTGCCTCTGTTACATCCTTCTTCTGGCTTGCTCTGTCTGTCTGCTCTAGCGTCTCAGATGATGTGACAGTCGTCTCCTCTCCCTTGGGTCTCTCTGTTTCTCCAGCAGACGAGTTTGCCTCAAAACCAACCTACCAAGAAACCATTTCACCAATGATAGAATCTCTGGAAAGATCCAAGGCCACAATGTTTTGCCAAGGTCAAACACGTGAATTTTAACAATAAAATCATACCATAGTTTACAGGGCCTTATATCAATTGTGAAGGTTAACCAGAACTAACATCTTCGCCTGATTTTAGCAATGTGATTTGTGAAACCGAGGACCAGGCTTGTTAATACCACTTACTCTAAATTGCTCACAGCCAGGATATTTAACCTTTGGTTTTTGCCTGGTATTACAAAACTTGTAAAAATCATAACATAAAGACACTAGACTTGTTGATCATGGAAATCACTACACAAGAAATGGATTAAGTCACTGAGAGCTGGACTGTTTTTTGAGGACTTTTAATTTTAATATACCTCGGTGAAACTTTTAAAGTTTATATACCTCTTTGAGAACTTTTAAATTTAATATATCCCTTTGAGGACTTTTACTTTTTATGTACCTCTTTGTGTTCTCCTGGGTTGTCTTTCGACTGATCTTCAAAGATGATGTCTTCGGGCTCCGGTGCTGCTGGAAGAAAGTCTTCATCAGGACAGAGTCTCTCAAACAGCCGCTTAGCCTGATGAAGCAAGACAAGACACGAGACAATACAAGCAGCTAGCAGACATGCTGAATGGAAACATCAACGGTATTCTGCTTGTAGGGATGATGAGCAGTTTAAGTCCTGAGACTGAGTCATCAAGGGGTCAAGAAACCGGATTTACCAGCAGATGTCGTGCTAGAGCTCCTCAATGTAAGTCAAATCGTGAAAGAAATATCAGTTACATCCATGGCTTTTTCTTTGGGGGCACTTTTGCAGATAAGCAAGGAAAGTCAGCTATCTAATGCTTTACAGACACATCCTAATGGTGTTTCAGGTTGAATGGCTTCTGGCTAGTGCCCCCCAAACAGAGATATTGACAAATGGGAAGAGCCACCAACATAAGGCTGGGTAACTCAGTTGGTAGAGCACTGGTACGGTGTTTCAGAGGCTGCAGGTTCAAATCCTGCTCCAGTCATTTCTTTGTTCATTTTCAAAATCATTCATAAGCTTTCGCTATATGATTTGTTTCATGCTTTACAGACACGTCAGTTGCTCTATTCCTAGGCAAGACTTGGCAACGGCAAGAGTTATTACAACTGGAAATCCCTACTAGCAGAATAGACTTATATGAAAGAAACTTAACAATAGCATTCAACCATTGCAGGCCGAATGAAGTAATTAACATGCGATTAGTTTCAGTTGAGGTCAGGTCAGCTTCCAAGTTTAAGGATATTTCCAAACAAAGCTAATGCACTTGTTTGCTGTACCTGTCCTGCTTTTTCTATGTTACTTTCATTTTAAGTTGAAAAGTGGAAGACATGAACAGCTATTCTTTACAAATGACATCTCTCTTGTTAGGATGCAAACCTGGAACCATCTCATTTGAGATCAAGTATTCGAAGCTGACCTATTCACACAGCATTGGAAAGCAAAACCTTTTCCCCACTGCAAAATGCAAAGCACCATGCCGTCACTACAACACACACCTGTGCTACAGCATGCCCGAATCCTACTGAGGTCCCCGGTCCAGCAGTCACGAGCACGTTACTGGGAAGGCCCACAGCAAGGGCCGAGTCCTCACACACTGAAGCGTCCACCTGGCTGAAGAATAAGGACCAGAGGACCTTGGGCTTGGTGCTGGACTGGTCAGCTTCCTCTGTGGATGTCAAAGTAATTGTGGACAATGTTTGAGGCTTAGCAAGTCTCTTTCATGCTTTAATTTAGTCTGCAAACATAAGTGTTACAATACAAACATAGGACAGACAATTAAAAAGTGAACTAAGACAAACAAATCTACAAATCTGTTTCTTGTAACAGTCCAAATCAACACCTCTAACTTTTTCTTACTAAATTACAAAGTTTCAGTCACTGGTGCCAATCAAAATCCACTGACACTATTATTTTAGTTTACTTCACTTAAACTTGAGAAACAAGATTTCAATGTTCACAGCAAACGGCTGCAATTCTCACACATCGAATGACTTCTTTCCAGACACGTTTTATGCAATGGCATTGAAATAAACCTGTTTGCTTGACTTTTTTCTCATTCTATATTTACCTGAGTTCAGTGGCTGAAATAAACTGTCCAGGGCATTTTGTACATCTGCCTTTGCCTGCCCTGTCCCGGCACATGTGAGATGTACGACAACTACAGCAAAATAAAGATTGTACAAAATGTCACAATCAATTTTTTGTCTCTTGGGATATGGGAATTTTGAAAGCACCAACAAAATCTGGACACAGAAGCAAGAATTGAAGACTGATACATCAAGAGATGGCAACTGACAGCAATACGTACACATTTCTCTTGGGCAGGCGCATGACCCTGCTCCAAGTTCCAACACTCTGACAGGGTTATTCTGACCAGCAGGGGGCGGAACAGTCAACAGGGTTATCTACAAAATGAAAATCGTGAACTTACTACATGTATGTGGTCTTTAGCAATAGATGATTAACATGCACAATGCACATGGGTTACATCAATGACCATCACCAAAGCTTTTTTTCAGGTCCTGGGGCCAATAAATAATTCATGAAAGGTAACACCTCGGTGGTGCTCAGGCTTTTCATCATGAAGACTCATTTTCCTTGGACATCCTCTGAATAGAAGTTTCAAATCCTAACCAGAGGCATTTCCCTGCATGTTTACTGCACAGTGGGTTCCCCCCACCCCAGTGAACATTTTTATGTTGTCACCTCCCCTCACATTTCTTGGATCTCAGGTGCTTCAGTGGAATAGATTCTTTAAGGAATCCTTGATTTCATCTGCAAGTTACTGTTATAATAAAGGTACGGCTAATCTCCTGACAAACTGGAAAGCGTACCTCTTCATTGTCTGTTGGTTTGAGGGACCGGTCTGTCAAAAGGATACCTCTAGAAACACTCCTGGGGTTGTAAAAAGGATAAAATATAGTAAACGTAGCTAAAAACATCTGTACATCAAATCTACTCTGAAGTCAAACACATTACAGATGGAGAAGTTTGTATTTCTCTTGAAGGAACAACAGCAATAATATATGCAATGTCTAAGGCTTACCCTAGCGTTGTGTTGGTTGCATGCTGTGGGGCATAGCTACTTTCCATGATCAGGTTGCTGTTAACAAGAAACCAAAACACAAAGCAGGATAACTCAGGGATTACCACTACTCCCTGTGACACATCACATTCCAAACATCAACCATACATAAATTATACCAAATGGTAATGTTGCTTTATACATTTGAAGTTAACTGCTTCGTGCCAGGCCCATTTATCTGTGTTGATTCTGCTGGGCCTGGTGATTTTTTTTTTCAAGGTTCTTTAAAAATTCATAATTTCATTTACTAGACGTTTACACCCGAACAAATGACTGTCTGGTGGTTACTCTAATCAGACAGACAACATCTATTGATGCCCGAGTATTTCAGACAGGCCTGCCGCCTTGTAAAAAAGGCCCGGATTGTGTGATGTTATGTAATTTTCTTTTGTTCCCAAAACCCGCACAGTGCACCGCTGATGTCTTTTCAATAGGGGCCAGACTAGAGTGCAGCGGTATTGTATCGCTCATCACTGGAGTGCTGGAGCGCTTTTGTCCCCAGTGGTAATTCGCTCGCACTGAATGCCACAAACAGTGGTATAATCTTTCAAAAAAATGATGGATTTCCTCCGCTATTGACAACTGAAAAAATGCTGGAAATTCCCAGCAGATCGGTCTTTCGTTCCGAGTACAGTCTTTTGTTACAAGGCCCAACTCTTTTTGTCTGGCTTCGGGCAGCTGGCATTCGGTATAAAGAAAACGAACCGAAAGCCAGGTCCCCAGGCAGCAAGTGGTTACGGTCAAAAACTTACTTGCATGTCAGTCTTCTCCCTTCGGAGTCAATGGCCCCTTTGCACCTGGAAGAAAGTTCAAAGGTCACATTTATTAAAAGATCATTTCCTCAACTGGCAAACTAATATCTGAGAAAACAATTTCTGTTTTCCAGAGTAATGTGTTCCTTCAAATTCTGGAGACAGTGGATCTGAATCCAGTCACAGAAAGTTTGGGGGAAAAAGGGTTTAAAAAACCAGCAGGAAACTTACACGTTGTTTTCATCCACGATGAGCGTCTTCAGGTTGGTCCTTAACATGTAGATACCGGCAAACACAGCACACATTCTGCAGAAACCATTGATAATTACAATTTCAAACACTAAACAGAATCTTTTCGGATTCCATAAAATTCCAAAATCAGCCATTTTGTAGAATTGGTTCCATGTACAGCAAAAACCATGGGTCATTTTTTTGTTTCAAACATTCCACAAGAGTATCTTTAACTAGTAACTTGAGAAGTACTAATTTAGTGCAAAAAAAGGAGAATTGAAACTTTCATGAAATCCATTTTAGGAAATGTACCTGCAAAAACACTGAGGAAGCTCGCCACTGCCATAGAGAGTCCAGAGGAAGGCTGTGTTGCCATAGCGACCCAGAGAACGAAGGAAGAACTGCATCGATTTGAGAGCCTGAAAATCAACCGTTACGTTAATGTTGTTGAGACTGGTTATGACTAGCCACTTTCCCCAACAAATGTTCAACCTAAGGCTGAGTCTTAAGGCTGAATGGACTTCAAGAGCTACGGCTACTTCTATTGTCAGCTCTTCTCCATGTATTTCCAATGGAGCAAAGACCAAGCTCTAGACAGCAGGTTTGAATGCAGCCTTAGAGCCCTTCTGTGTATAACAAATCTGCTTTAAAAAACAAATTCTCTGACATTTAGCATAATTTGCCTTGAATTCTATACAAGATATCTATGTCATGTGAGGTACAGCTTCACAAACAGTAGGTTAGTACATTTGGACCAAAGTTGAAAGATCCAATTAAATATAAAAGGAAAACAAGGCAAGAAAGAAGTATTTCATAGTGTTTCAAAAATGCCATTTACATTTCACCCACAATGAGTACCTCTTCTGTCGGAGTGTCTGCAGAAACCATTGCGATGGAGTGCATCACAAAGTGTTGGAGAGTTGGTGTGAGTTTCCTGGACTTCAGGAAATCCTCAAAGGGTCTGTCCCGGAACTCTGACATTCAGAAAGACAAACAAATAAATCAGCTTTAGCCAGGAAGAAAAATATGGTATTCTATGTCTCGATTAACTTTAATCTGTACGCTGGTTTACAAGAGCAAACAGCCAATTTTATGTTCATACATCTCTCACATTGACCGATTCAAGTCCAATCAATTTCCCCAAACATTTTCTTTACAAGCCCTCAACATTAAGCACACATTCCTCATAATGTTAAACCAAAGCGCAAGACACCATATTAGAAAAGAAAAAATGGTAATATATTTCCATAAATATGAAAAGAAGCCCTGAAAAATGTAACCTTACCTTCATAGTCTTCGAGTCTATCCTGGTAATTCAGGCAGAACTCTATCAGACGCATCAGCATACGTTTCTCCAGCACACTCACGTACTTGCTGCTGAACACATCTGATCTGGAACAGGGAACCTGCATCGCCCCAAAATGCAGAGTTAACAAGAACTACTCAACTGCATTCAAACACCTACTTGTTTGTCCGTGAAGATTAACAGAAAGTATGTGATCATCTCTCAGATGTATTCCTCTAGGTTGGAAAGAGGCAACGTTTTCTTGCAAGTCCTCCTTGTCCTTGTTTGACACACTATAAGGTAATCGGTCACGTATTCCTAGAAATACTTGGATTCACAACAGCTATCTTCGGATAAGCAACTGAGTCTATATGCTATCATCGGATACATACACAAAGTCACTCCATTAGTACCTTTTGTTTTAATACTCTCCATGTGTACAGTAGTGCCATGTCAGGTTGACTGATATAAAACTACACTGAGCATACGAGGATTCATGCCTATCTTACCAGTTCTAGTTTGTCCTTGATGACTGTGAGAATCCTGGTGACTGCTTTGAATTCTGCATATCTGCTGATTCGTGAGGACACCAGCAAATCGACCATGGAACCACGGCAGAACATGAGCTGCAATTAATATACATGAAATACAATGCATCTCTTTCACCCAAGGATGTACTCTGTCGTCTATCTTTACAGGCTAACCTAAAGGGATTTCACATTAGCGTCATCTGCGCATATCAGCATCGATACTGAGGCTCTCTGTGTTGAACTTGTAAGTAAGTTTGTAAGTGTGGCACCACTTCAGTTTAAACCATGCCCACTGCACATGCAGATACACGACTATCGCAGGTACGTTAGTTCGCGGTACACTGCCGTCATTTTTTTCTTTTGATTTTACATGTCGAGTCATCCTGAAAGAGTCTTCCACAAAATGTGCAGCCTGAATAGCCTGAATTTAACATACCTTTATGTATTTTGTGTCTTGACTCCTTACTTTCAATTGTCTGATCGTATTAAGAATTGAAGCTGACACATACAGCCTCGTTTTCAAACAAGGAAGTGCGCAGATCGATGCTAAAAGCGTCATATTGGGATCCCTCTGTTATAGTGACCAAGAAATCCTACTGAATAGAAAGATAATGATGCCACGTTTTGTTCACGTGTGCTTTCCTATGGCAAAGAGGTGGGATGCAATCCATGTAGTCCCCATAGGAAAGTGCACATGTAAACAAAACGTGACATCATTATGTTTCAGGTCTTTTAGAACAACTACCTGTTGATTTAGAGTAATCTGGGGAGAAAAATTAGAAGCCATTTTTGCAGTAGCACGACGCTCGTGGACAGGTGGTACCACTGCATTACATGCCTCTTCGATCAAGAGGGTGTCATGATTTGCCAAAAGCAATAAGCACGTCAAGCTTAACCACTTGCCACCGGGGTTCCCAGTACCAGAGAACTGGGCCTTTATTCATAGCCAGGGTAATTCATCATTGTTTTGAAACAAAAACCATTGTTTTGCCACTGCCAATGCCTGTGGATTATCCGCGGGGACAAATGCGCTCCAGCACTCCAGCTATGAGCGATACAATACCGCTGTGCGCTAGTGAAATCTGGCCGCATTAGTAAAGACAAGACAGCAACACTCTGGGCCAATTTCCGGAACAAAGAAGAAATTATGCAACAACGCACGATGGGGTTCTTTACTGGGCGGCAGGTGTGGCTGCAATACTCACGTGTCAATGGAGGGTGCTTGTCAGATTAGAGTAGCCACCAGACAGTCATTCATTTGGGTGTATACGTCCAATAAATGAAGATATGAATTTTTAAAGAATTTTGAAACCCCAAAATCGTGAAAAATCGCCCGGCAGTGGGTCATGCATGCCGCTAACTCAACCCAGCATGAAGTGGTCAAGAATGTGCCTTTGGGTACGGTGCTAATGCAGTATGGCATCTCCTGTGATTAGTCAATATGGGATATATGAATCCTCATTTAGATAAAGAGAAGTAAAGACAACAGGTGTACCTTTGGTGTTAGGTCAATGTTGAACTTTCTCCACAACTGGCTGATCTCTGCCCATGTCCAATCTCGTCTCTCACTTCTAGTTGCACTTGCACGTTGTCCTTCATCTGCTGAACTCTGACTGCTTGACCCTTGACCTTCATCTCCTTGTGCTTGTGAATCCTGCTCCTGTTGTCCAGCAGGCTCAGGTTCTTGCTCTTCTGAGGGGGTTTCACTCGAACTTGAACCTTCACCTTGTGAATTACGACCTTCGACCTGGTCAGATGACACTGGCTCTGTAGCTGCTACATCATTAGTCCCCGGTTGGTCAATGGAGATTGATGGTGACACAGAACTTGAGGACTCTCGGTCCTCATTGGCCGAGTTCTGGAGAGCCTCCGCTTCCTCGTCCCCACCCTCCGAGTGTGATTGGTCAGCTCCTGTTTGTGCACCTGCAGATGAGGCATAAGCCTCTGGTGCATTCTGGGAAGGGTCCTGCCCCTCTGCCCCCTGTAGATTTGGCTCCTCCTCTGGAGTGGACAAACGAGGGGGTATAATTACCCTCTCAAGGCTGGGCAACTCCACACCTGCTCTGAAGTATGAAAAAAAGCAGCACAAACAATATTTGAAAGGCTCATTAAATTAGCGATTTTGGGAGAACAGAGGGAGTGAGCAGCTTCCCTTCATTTCCATTTTTCCTAAACCTTTGAACTACTCTCTCACCTCACATAGCATGTGGCCTCTAACCCTGTCACTGTTCTACAATTCTGTGGCAGTTCCAGAAAGCTTTCTCCCTCCCCCAGCTGACTGTTATCATGTGGTCCTCCTCCATCTTGATCATCTGAAGCACCTGGCAATACTCCAGTTTCCTAAATTGCAAACAAAAATCCAGAAAACTTTAGAAATCAAATTTTTACTATCCCAAAACTAGTACACAACATGTTAACTCGAACCCTTGAGGCATACCCACTAAGTAAAATCAACATATATCAGCTGAACCCTACAAGTGTTTATACGCTTGACATATTTCACTCAGTTTGTGTTGATACTTAAGCAAATGCAATTAAACTTAGCATCAAATCATCCAGAATCGATCAATACCACAGCATGCTTTTTTTCAGCAAATATGGGGCAGGGTTTCCACATGCAGCAGACTTGCTGCCCACATGTGGAAAAAGTAATGGATGGGGAAGTCAGGCAAAACATACTTCTGGAGCCTTGTGTTTGTCGATCCACTCCAATAGACTGCGCAGATGGAATGTTGCCCAGTCCCCGCTGTAGTAATCATTCCTGTGCAGGAAAAGACACAATCTGAATTAGTATCAATACAAAATTGTCAAAGTGCTGTTCTTAACATCACCACATAAAATTCTTTCAATTTTTTTCTTTAACTGTATATTGTTTTAAGCATTTAATGAGAGTTAAAGAATAAATCTTTGGTAGCTGACTTGAATCTTGATACTTCTTTCCTTTGACACTCCCCAAATGATTTCTATTTGCTGCTCCTTAATTTTTCATACCTTTTTTTGTATTCAGAGTAAATGCTGCTGAATGTAGCAACATAACTGTCATATTCTTAATTGCATCACTTCCTCTTCAGGCAAATTATCCTAGATTTACACGTGTACCTGTCAAGATGAAGAACCCTGTGACCAATTCTTGCTAGAGCAGCTGCCAAGATGCTCTCTTGTAATCCTGCCAAAGGACAACACCACTAAACTGAATTCACATTGATGAAATCCTCACACTACTGGAGTTCAGGAGTTAGATTTGTCAAAATCTGGATGCTTGGATCACAGCAATGAGAACTGATATTAAAATACATGTATTATTGTCACAAAATATCTGCACACAAATTCCACAGGAAATAATAAAAAATAGACACTGCCTATTAAAAGTAGAAAAATTCCCCAACACTGCCAGAACATCATTACCAAAAACAGTTCAGCTTTATCATCTTCAAGTTCAATGATCCTCACTGCAACAAACAGGACAATAGATCATCTGAATCCAAAGTCTATCGGCTGATACTGGAGACAACATTTGCACCATGAGGGGGGACATGGACAGCGCCTGTCTCTTCCCCCCTCCCCCCCGGAAAAGGTGAATAATAAAAAAGGGGGGATGGCAAAAAGAAATGACAAAGAGACTAAATTGGGTGAAAATCACCAATCTGCTTGAAAATATCTCAACACTGACCCCCTCCCCACTAGTCATTTCTTAGCTGATGAGTGCTTTGCCCCTACCCTAGACCCCCTCCCCCGGCCCTCCAAACTAAGCACGCAAAGGCCTACCACTGCCACTAGGGCCTAGTACCACTGAGAAAAAAGAAACAACTAAAGATAAGACAAGTAATTTTCTAATAGGCCTATGTTAAACAAATTGAACATTTTGGAGTTTTATCAAAGCGAACTGTCTCATGATTTTTTGAGAATTTGAGTGCCTTTTTCATCCGTTATGCTCAGTGAACATGCATCACTGCATGATCATCTGATCGTTCATCATTCAATTCATGGGCCCCTTGCACGGAGCAGAAGGCCTATTCTTCCTCACAAAAAAATCCACGATCAAAGGATTCCTATAAAGTGAAATGATCACAAAGTGCGCGGATAATATTCATTAACGATTTTCCGACGCAACTGATAAGCATTCACCTGTTCCGAGCACAATCTCATCATATTCTGTGGGCAGCTCGGGAGCAGCCATTTCTTCGCAGGCATAGAAAATCAGTAAATCACGCCTTTCAGTGTGAATCTAAATCCTTGACTGCAATTTTTGCTTGCGTTAAATGCGCGCTTCTCTTGCTCACAGCTATCGGAACCTGACTGCTGCGCCCCCATCATTTCGTGTCGAAGCAGTCAACAGAGGGCGGTACATTCACCGGTTTGTTAACTGGTTCCCGCTTCCGGCCGGGCGAAAAAAAGAGCTCTAAATGCAGCGGGTACCATCCTTTCCTTCGAAAATTGTATGGCACGTGAAATTTTCCTGAGCTGAATCGCGGACACACACTGCGACAATTCACGCTCTTTTTCTCATATGTAGGCCTCTGCGTAAACATACTTTACAAAGTTCCAGTTGCAGAGATTGTCGCATGTTTGAGAGAATGATTATCTTTAAAAAGTAAGGATAATCGTGAGAGAGGTAACCGTCGTTAAAAACTTTACTCTCACTTGACGTTTGGTTAGAACCTAATGTTCTCAGCGTTGTGCGCGTATATGTATGCGTAACGTCGTCAGCTCAGCTCAGTCAACATTCATTCACTGATTCAGGTCCGTCTGTCCGGTACTACCTGCCTTAGTGACGACTTCATCAAGCCAACACTGTACTACTGGTACTGTATTCATTATTACTATACTAAGCCTACTGAGTACTCACTGCCACTGTCTGCTCGAGTCTGCAGCTGGAAAATGGCTAGTGCTGACGGAGACGGGGTTGGTACGGTCGCCGACCTGCTTGAAAAGACCAAAGTGAAGCAATTTAATGAAGTCTCTTTTGCAGACAAAGGACTGAAGCTGAACACTGCAGATGATGGTATGATTACATCAGGGAATTTCACATTTTTCATTCGTCCATTGTATGATCACGCTGTTTTTTTTATGTACGACATCGGACCAAATGCCATCTCATTCCCCTCGCTGGATGATTGAACATGTACAATGTAGCCCAGTCATTCACTGCCAGTGTTATGAATCTCTCTGTTCCAGTAATGCAAATTTTAATCTGGTCTGTAATCACCTTTTTCCTACCATATTAGTGAGGCCAAAGTCTAAATAGGCCTATTAATATTGCCATTTTGTTGCTTTATTATCCTTCTGTTACTTTCAAACAAATCCTACTGTATAATTTTAGGATATTTCATCCTTTTGTGAATCAAATATGAGTTGTGGCTCTGGCATTTGAGGATTACCAACATAAATTATCCTACCTCATCAAAATCTGGGTATCTTTTTTTACTGGTGTCATGCCACCACTTTCATGATTTTATTCAAAAATCATGCTTCATTTTACTTCCACTTTTCACTCAGCCAAAGTCATAGTGAAAGCTATTGAAGAGTGTAAGGACATTCAGTCCTTGAGACTAGAAGGAAACACTGTAGGAAACCAGGCAGCTGAAGCCATAGCCAAGGCACTGGAGAAAAGACCCGAATTTGAGGTATGTTCCATTATTTTCCAACCATGTGAAATGTACCCTATCTCTTGATACTAAATTATACAGTCGCACACAATTTTCTATTCTGTTAATTGTCATTTATATTAGAGATACCCTGAACATCAGGCCAAGAGACTACTGTATGTTCTGAAGCACCCCCCAGACAAAAATCAGGCAAAATTTACTTACCTCTTCAGCCTAAAACTCTGAATCTTCCAAAGGTTTTGATAACATTAATAAGTATGTTTTCAGTCAAACATTTCAAAGTCTCAGTTCAAAGTTTCAACACGTGAAATGTTACTTAATATAGTAGCATACCCTTGACCTGACTTCAACAACATTACTTTTGCTTATAAACTCAGAAAGGAGAAGACCACTCTATTGTTCCATCACTCTAATTGTGCAGATCTGAACTTTCTTTGCTTCTGGTTCTTTTTTTTTAGCGAGCCAAATGGGCCGATATGTTCACAGGCAGACTTCGCTCTGAAATCCCCCCTGCTCTAGTAAGTGTATTGCATAGTCCACCAATACTACTTCTACACAGCGACAGGTTTTAGTTTATTTCTCGAATTCTGCATTTACATCTGTTGGTCAGTGAAACTGATTTCTCATTGGGCATGGAACCTTGCTTTTAATATTGTGACTGTATGTGACTATTTTGGGAATGAACTTGCGAGTTGAATAAAGAAAATTAGCAAGAAGAGAGAGCAGTGATTTAACCTATATGTATGACTTTCAGATTAGTGTCACAGAGCTGTGCCGATTATCATGCCCAGAGTCATGATATAAGTAGATTGCAAAGACAGGTTGTTGCAATTTAGAGTAGGTAAGTTTGGAAATATACTAGATAAACCCGCAAGAAATTTATTTTTTAAAAAGACTTACTGGCAGTCCTTGTTCATGAATACAAGATGCAACAAGTTTGTGCTGCTGCGTACTTATACCCACCTCTGTAGGTTTCAGGTGAATAAGCTCCCAGGTTTACGAATAGGTGCACTGTACATCTAATTTTGCAGAGAAGTCTAGGAGCTGCCATCATGACAGCAGGTGCCCATCTGGTAGAGCTTGACCTCAGCGACAATGCCTTCGGTCCAGACGGCGTCAAGGCTGTCAAGGATCTCATTGAGAGCCAGGCCTGCTACACCCTGAAGGAGATGAGATTTAACAACAACGGGCTGGGAATAGGAGGGAAGGTATGGGACGTCTTGGTTAAATCTTCAAAGTCACCATTGAAAGCTGTCACTGGGTTTCAGAGTTCAATGTCAATCTCAGTGGCAGTGTCTTCTGCCTAAGCATCAGGAGACATGTACATATGCTCTTGATAGATACATCAATGCAGAATTGAATGTCTTGGTTGAAGTACATGTAGTTGTCAAGAATTTTTTGTTCAGGATTTTAAAGTTGAATTTTGATCAAACCAGCAGTTCCTTTTCTTTAGGTGTCAAAAGAAAAGCAAAAGCAGGCATGTATTTCAGGGATGAAAGAGCCTTAACAACTTCTTTACCCTGTTGATGTTGGCGGCGGTACATTCTGCCAACAAAGGTTCAGATTTGCTTAGAATTCCTAATTTGAGTCCAGTAGAGCCGCTTTTAGTATGGCACAAAGATTATTTCCCTTGCTGTCAGGTGAAAAAGACTTGACAGTGAAAATTTCTTTCTAGGAAACCAATAGATGTCAGATTTCAGAAGATTTTAACCAGGTTTTTAGATAGCTTTGCAAATTTCTCAAGAATTAAATGTTAGTAATGTTTGTGGTTTTTATGTATAAAGATTCCAAGACTTACGTGATTGCATGCAGACTTTCATTGCATTTCTTGCAGCTCTTAGCAGAAGCCCTGATCAGCTGTCACAAGAGCAGCTCGGCTGCAGGCAAACCCCTGGCTCTCTCAGTGTTTGTCGCTGGACGGAACAGACTGGAGAATCCTGGGGCCATTGCCCTAGGCCAAGCCTTCAAGGTGGGATGATTGTTCACAGTTTAAAACTCAGTTCAACATTGATGGAGTTCTGAAGCCAGCCTACTCACTTTTCCTGTTTGAGCTAGTAGCATCTAATACATTTCTGCACTCACAAAGATGTTTATTTTGACCCAGTATCTCCAAGGCTTTTTTGCCAGGAGCTGTCCTGTCTTGTTTTTCGCTGAGGTCTAAAAGGGCATGAAGTCCTGTGCATTGGTCATACTGCCTGTACTCCACTCCCTGCAGTCCCCCATAATGCACTAAACACTCTGGTAGATTTGAAGGAGCTAGATGGATGTGGATTGTTTGTACTGGGTACATTGAAAATTGAAATTTTGAATCCGGTTTTCTTTGCTTCTAAATTTGTAACTAATTAATGCTGTGTCTTTATTTTTAGACCATAGGGACTTTGGAAGAGGTAGCAGTGCCTCAGAATGGTATCAACCACGAAGGAATAACAGCTCTGGCAGACTCCTTCACACACAATAAGAACCTCAGGGTAGGCACTTTATTGCCAGCTTTGTTCAGTTGATGCTGTCTTATATATTCAAGGGGGAACTAAGTGGATTCATTTATTTTTTTCATTCGATTTTGCAATGGAATAAATGATGCAGGTTTTTGAACATGTGATTATCAGAATGTAGTGAAGACACTGCATCAATGGATCTGTCTCACAGACTTACCTGTCACGCATATTTCACCCAACGAATTATTTCATCTTTTCACAGAGTATCAATCTTCAAGACAACACGTTCACAGAGAAAGGTGCATCTTCAATGGCTGAGGTAAATTTGGACTGTGAAATTTGAGTTAGTGTAGCCATCCACATTCTGTGAAAGTCCTTCAACTACATGGCCTATAGGCTTACATGCTGATGATGTCAAACTCTGTTTAAATGTCCATTTTTCCCTATGAGGGGCCTATGGTCTACTAAGCATCAAGGGCAAGCACACATGTAAACAAAGTGTGGTGTCTTTAGTACAGAGGTATATTACCGGATGTGGCCCATGTTGTATCGTACGTTCAAATTATTTATTGCTAAGCGTCTCTGAGCTGATAAAACGGTGACACGGTATTGAGAGTAATGGACATGTTTGGCCACCATTGTGTCCTCAGTTGGCACATAGAATAGCTCATGGTTGGCAATATCAGCTTTGAAACAGTGCCTCCCTGGGCATTGGGGATTGTTTTGAGCAACAGTGGTCTCATATCAACTGCTCCTGTCAGGACAAGGTTCCTGTAAGGTGTTTACGGCTACTTGACCCCACAGATCCCCACAATGGTGTAATCTCTGTATTTTGAGCAGGCCCTCAAGAAACTGGAGAAATTGGAGTCCATTAACTTCGGGGACTGCCTGGTGAGGTCGGACGGTGCCATTGCCCTTGCAGAAACCTTCCATCACAGTCTGCCTAACTTGAAGGTGAGCTGTCCCCCCCTGCAACATGCAGATCAAAGGATTATGATTAAATTTAAAGTCAGATTTCTGCTGTAAAAGATGCTCATGTTATGACACTGCATAACAAAAATGTTGATTTTGACAACTGGAAAATCTAAGAACCGTATCTGTGTGTGTTAAGTTGTCCCAGTCAAACAACATAGAAACCAAAAACATTTTTATGGGAATGTTAAATAGACAGTATCGATGCTCTTAAGAGAGTACTAGTTCCTTCTCAGGTGAAAGAGCGCCCTCATCAGTTTGCGCACAAAGCACATGACTTACGCTTCCCTTCCCTTGTACAGGAGCTGAACCTGAGCTATGGGGAGATAGACAGGGAAGCCGGCATAAAGCTTGCTGAGAGTATGGAGCGCAAAGAGGCACTCACAGTATTGGAACTGAATGGTGAGATGGCAATTGCTTCAGTAATTGAGAAAATGGTGGATTTGCTTGATGTCTGTTGAGCCGTGACTATTGCCTTGAGAAGAGTATAAATGGAGTGGACAGTTTGACCCCACTGTTGCATAATGTTAAGGTCAAGCAACTTTGTGTGGCGGGCTCTTGGCCAGCGGGAATAACTTGTTGTATAGCGTCATAGCTGTAGCATCCATGTGGCTGAAAATGTAACAGGTCTCATAAAACGAGCTTTGAAGGTTTTTTTTTTCAGTAATTTTTGTTGTAGTGTATCGGAAAAAGTGAACTCCGGTCAACTTTCAATCTGATGAAAATGAACGCTTTGTTGGAATAAAAGATGGAGAGTTTCTACTGATTCCCACTGCGCCAAATTCTTTTCATAGCCTCTGGCAGCTTCCCAATCATTTTCTGTGGTTGGATCATAATTGAAAACTGTGTACTGACATTCATTTCCAATCTTATTGTCTTGTTCCTTGGTTTTATAGCGTCACTCTTTTTTTTCCACTTGAACAAGCACAATTAGAGTTTTTTACACCCTAGGGTCCAGAACAGCTTTCAGCATAAATATAAAATCTACTGACCTCAATACAGAGTCCCATGTAAGCATTGTAACCTTTGAATATTACAAACTTGACAGTGTTTTGGAATAGTACTTCTGAACCACCCTCCACCTGCTTTTCGGAATGTCATAAGCACATTGCAGTGTTGTTGTGTGTTAGACCTACTGCCACCATTCAAGGGATTTATTGTGTTGTTTTGTTGATAGGAAACATTTTTGGCGAGGAGGGTGTGGAGTTG
Organism: Acanthaster planci; assembly: GCF_001949145.1. The sequence continues at coordinate 2,895,976 of NW_019091385.1, read as the reverse complement.
ATTCGCGGTGTTCTGGAAGCAAGGGGTCAGTTGGATGCCCTCGGCTCCTTAAGGTAATTCAGCAGCAGTGTGTACATTGTATGCGTGTTAATTTAAAACTCAAATCACATTTTTAATTAATTACGCTGCATATTGCTGTGGCCATCAGTGCCGGTTTCAGAAGAAGAATTTGGAAAAGGGCCCTGAGTGAGTTGTCACACATATGTGACCTGCCATGGCATAATGAGGAAAGATCCCCATTTATGACTTTTTGAGATATACATATGAGAATAAAGAGAAATGAATGGGCTTTCCAGTGATACCACATTTGTACTCGTAGGCAACTCTGCTCCAAAATACGATGCAAAAAAGACGATGGGAAACATCGCTGTGGTCAAAACTACTTTAGGAGAAAAACAGCTTTGAGAAAAAAGCATGCAACAGTGCTGCAAACGTTAGCCACGAGCGTGTTGTGTGAGCTCCATAATCGTTCTCAATCTACATGACCACAGCATAATTATATGCTTATGTCAGCATGAAATGGATGAGTGTTCAACTTTTCTTTATTGAAACTGCATTTGCTGTTCATCTTTTATGGAGCGCTGTTCTTATTTTCTCAAATTCTAGTAACAATCAAAAACTTTGAAGCAACTATATACTGTGAAGATAACAAATGAGGAAATCTTGGCCCTGTGACCACATAATAAAGGATCGTTTTAAATTAAGGATAGATGGCATCACAAGACACATTTTGTATGAATTCCATAGTGATGATGAAGGCGATGACAGTGATTATGAAGATGTGGATGAAGATGAAGACACTGAGGAGGCAGAGGAAGGTGAGGAGGAGGAGGAAGGCGAGGTGAGCACCGACCCAGAGCTACAGGTCAAAGGGGTGAAGGCTGTCATCTCACCACGAAAAGAGGAGACCAGCACAGATGACAAGGAAAATGTGGTGAGTCATTAATTTTTTCTGAAATAAAAGAATTAGCTTGTGAAAGTAAATGGTAGGCTGGTAGTTGCTGGAATCAAAATTGCTTGTACTCTCATCCTTCAATACCTCTCTAGTTATATTAGGTATTGGGAATTGTGCAGAGGATGGGTGGGGAATCAAAAGGGAAATCCATCTCCATGGCATGGCATGGGACTTGCTACCTTTTTGAAAATTTTAGGACAGAAATGATGTCACTTGGTTTGTGCATGGTGGCAGATTTTGAAGGAATGAGAAATGTTTTCAAGCGAAAGAAACAAGAGGGTTGGATACAGTTCCTCACTCTAAGGTATAAGCATAGAAATAACTGCTCCAAAGAAATAATAAGTTAGATTATCTTTAAAAACTACCCAAAAGCCCCAAACTCTCAAGGATAAGCAAATGTCGCTTGGAATCACACTGGATTTGGCATGGCTTGGGTTGAGCAATCTGTGAGGTCCTCTTTGAGACATTGAAAAAAAACTTGCATAAATTCTTGCAAAACCAACTTTTTTCCTTGATTTTTGTTCCTTCCAATTTGTTCAGAATGCTGGTGGCACAGAGGATCTCACAGAATCATTAGGAAAGCTTGCACTATGAGCCCAGCAGACGCCAAACTGGAAATTAACCCCAGCAAAAGAAAGACGAATGTGATATTTTGCATCTGGACAGCAATACATTGTAAAAATTATTTCCTTAAAATTCGCCAAATTTCATACATTTCTTCATCAAGGTGTGTAAACATTCATGAGGTCTTTTTAAGTCAAAAATCAGGCATTCTACATTTCGAAAAATTTTGCAATCTGCAGACTTAAAACTGCTAAAACGTTGCCACCAAAACGTGGCCCAAAGAAATATGTCAGGGGCATTGATATTATTTTCAAATGTACATGTATTTTATCATGATATCATACTTCCGCCTTAGAGAAGACTTTGGAAAATGCATGCTTAGTTTCTTAATGAAATATGTGAACTGTAAATCTTGGGGAAAAACTGTTAAGCAGAAGAGTTCTTGTGAATTGTTTTTGTACATATTGTATTTTGAACTGTGTGCCTTGATAAATTATTTAGGTAATATTTCATCTCAGATAGCTGCTTGCTTTTATTTTATTTCTGTAAGAAAACCGTGCGTGTATATTCAAATTCTGCACATGTGCTTTTTTGTATTTTTGAAGCTTTAAAACATGATTGTATGTGAATGTTTATTTGAAAAAAAATTTTTTTATTTCATTTTAAAACATTTAAAAATGTTACTTGTACAGTTTTTAGCACTTTTTAAGGAGACTAGGAGAGGTAAATTTTGTGGTGTTTATATGGAATTTTTGATGGGAAGGAAATACTTGTGCATTGAGTGCCTATCTGCCCATCGCTTCAAAGACAGCAGAGTTGAAAGCTACAATGTATATACAAAATGTCCCTTGTGTGAAGACATACCACCCTCATAAGTTTAAGTACACAGAAAGCACAGATGAAAATGTT